>JAGXCT010035353.1:0-39035 GCA_022495035.1 Philopotamus ludificatus
TTAGAGTGAATTCCGCGATTTATTTTCAAATTCGCGCTATCGGAACACGCGCTATCGGGGGAATTTCTGTATATATGAAGAAGCGAAAACATGTGGATTATATGTTTACAAGATTATAAATGTTTATACAAGCTAATTAAGATAAATTGGCAAAAAACATATGTACTTTATTGTTTTTTTTATTTATATAAATAGATATAAATAATTACGACATTTTATAAAAATAATCTTCTTGTTTATCAACACGCTTTATCCATCGACTAACAAGATTTCCCTCATTAAAAATCTGAGCGGATGTGATTTTTTCTTATTGTGTTTATGTTGATATATACATGATGATAATATATATACATAAATTAATTGAGATTCCAATAATATTTAACAAAATGATTTGACAACATGATTGACAATTTGTATTATTTAATTTGACTATTATTTTTACTACGTTACTTTTTTTTATTAAGGGTGTACAATTATTCAGCAAAATCAACCCCGTCAAATCCTGAATATTGGATACATTATAAAAAATTAAGGTTAACCATGAATCTTAAATTGGGAAATCAAACTTTTGAATAAATTAATTTGAATGTTCCCAAAAAATAAATATTATTAATAGACATATGATTTTAAGACATACTTTCTTTTACCCTAATTCTCAGAATTCTTGCGTATTTTAATTAAACTCGAGTCAAATCCAATGGCCATTAAATTTATTCAAACATTGAATAAGCCAAAGATAGCCAAATTAGGCAATTAAAATTGTGAATCAGTCACTCAAAATAAAAAAAAACTTAAATAATTTAAATCGAAATAGTAAGGCCTTCGTCGGGTCCTATTATTGTTCATCGCAGAGAGTTAAAAGTTCAATGAAGCAAGATTAATCGCGACCCCATTGATTGCGGACTCGTTCTATCAAGATGTATTATTTTACATTTTGGCACTTGTTTGGTTTTATCAAATGACTAAGTAATAGAAAATATTGTAAATAACTTTTAGTGTTTTTTAATACGTAAGACCATCCTATCGCATCTGAAAATCCTTTGAAAGATTTTCCTGATACTTAGGTACAAATATTACTTACCTTACAATCCAGCAGCGGCATTCAGTCTATAGTTTAAGAAAAAGGATGCACTAAATCATTCTTGAGACTGATAAAATAATAGAGATGTTATGGGGATTTGTGTAAAATAATTTAATATTATTAAAGCTGTCAGGAAAATCGAAGAATCGTGAAATAAAATCACCTAGTCGTGTATGAAGGGTGTTTGAAAAGGTTGTTAAGAGAAGTGGCTAAAGAGCACATCAATTATGAAAATTATATTCAATATATAATCGAAGAGTCTTATAGCCACTTCCGGGGGCATTGTAAGTTGATGCCACACGCCGCGTTTTTTTGCGGCCCCGAACTAATAATTGTATTTCGAAAATTGTTACTTTTTTCTGGCTTTTGCTTCTCTTCAAATAAAAGGAAATTTGACGTAACAGTGCATAGAAAAACATGTTTATTTGCAAGCCGTAGTTTTAAAATGAATAGTGCGGCCTTTCAGGTAACAAAAAATCCCAGGCCTGATTCCCCAAACCTTCAACTAATGAAGAGCTGCTAGAAATGGACTGCAATACAATTTCTCAATAAATAAATCTTGTTCTCGTGCGAATGTTAAATCCTAAAAAGATTGAAAATGTGCATTTCTTTTACAATGTTAGTTATTAAAAAAAATCGACGAAGATCATGGGTGAGTGCCCTAAGTGTGGTTATTCCTTAATGCAATGACTTAAATTATGTATTATGTTATATACAACATTTTTTGTTATTAATTAAGTTTTATAAACATTATTTATAAAAAGGTTATAAATATAGTTTTTTTCAAATCACCCATCAATTAAAAATAATTTTATTAAATACTGCCACCGTGCCCAAAACGTATCCCCAACGATCAACCTGTCAATACAGGTAGTTTCCGTTGTTCGCAGGGATTGAATGAATTGACATTACAGAATTTTTGTTACATTTTGAATATTTTCAATCTGTCTGGTATTTACTAACTATTACCTTATTTAAAAAAATTAGCGCATTACCTTATTTCAAAACGATTTTTACGACGGCTATGCAAAATTTGCATGTTGATTGAAGTTGTGGCTGATGAGTTTGTAAAGTCTGTGGGGAACCCTAAATTGATTTGGGCAGGCGGACAGTGACTACCCTTTAACCGTTTGTTTGTTGAGAAATTGCAACGTTTCGTGTTTGCCGATGTCTGGTTTGTGTTTTAGTTTAACTGTCCAGTTAGCACAACTGTGCTCCGTCGGAACAAATAGTTTCGGACCGACAGAACCATTTAAACGCTACCGTCAATCTCTGGAAAACGCTCGGTTGACTCGATAATTATCATGGTGGACGTGGATAAAAGCATGTGCTTTTAGTAGTGTAAGCACTTACATAATCAGGCTGAAATCTCAATGTGTCTGAGTAAATACACATACGTGGTAATAATTCTAAATCATGCACGTCGACAACTTGCGCATTGACCGAGATGACATTGCCTTAAGCCACGGGTCCAGCTAATTGCACAGCTGACCGGATACGAACCAAATCACGTGCCCATTAAACAAACTTTGAACTTAGTTGTTACCCTGAGGCTTATTGCCTTTGCCAAGAAACCAAAATTTTGATCCCGCTCGAGAGATAATAGACTGGAATTGGCTCAGACGCGCTATAAGAAGCCAGACTAATATTGACCAAGATAATACTACAGACGACTCAATATCCACTTTTCTTCACGTTATATCTCTGCGCTCTTTCAATTTTATCGAAGAAGTGAATAATACAAATTTGTTTTCTTATTCAAATCTCCGAGCGTCCACTTTTGCATGTTTATTTTTGACATATCCAGGAAATTCGCCATCTCAGGTCTATTTGATTCTCCTTTGCATAAGGGATAATACATAGTTCCGGGTCAAGTGTTTGTAAATGAACGGGGAATGGAATTCGAAATGGATGATATCCAATTCTGAGATAACCCTTTGTTTTTTTTATACTTTATTTATATTTTTCTTTAAAGATATGTGTATACATAATATAAACGTAGATATGTGTCTTTAAATAATGCAATATTGTATTATGGAATCGAAGTGATTTTAAATTTTAATACGGTATATAATTTATTATAATTCGGAAAAGAAAATTAAATAAAAACCTTTACATTTTTCCTAACAAATACAGTGAAACCTCGTTTTTGCGGTTTGAAGGGACTGATAAAAAATGGTAATTAGAGGGAAACGTAGATTAGATGTTAGAAACGTGGTACTAAAGTTAAAATAGGATTTTAAAAATCGAATACGAATAGCGGAAAACGTGATTAAACCAAAACACGGGGTTTCACTGCTTATCAGTTAATAATAACAAATTTGGTAAATTATACAATTTAATTTATCCCATACTAAGTAATTAACCCATTGACAAACTCTAATAAGATTTTTGGGCAATTATCGGTTATAAAAAATATGGTATTTCAAATTAGTTATTTTATTTATAAATTGCGATCCATTCTCTCCTTTTTTTATTCAATACAGTGATTGATAACTAGATGAAGGTGAATGATTGTGTTTATCCTCAGAAAAAGAGAGCTAAATAAATCGGTTTGTCGTGTAGCTTATAATAAATCTTATTAAATATATTTTTTTATCTTTTCGCGTAGTCCTTTCACAAAAATTACATATTTCGTCCCATTCCATTTTATTAGTTATATAGCATGCCTAAGGTTTATTATGTTAAAAAAACTCTCCATATTCGTATTTGTCTCAGAAAGGGCGGCTTTCGTCGGCAATTTTTCAAGTTGAACTTTCCACCACAAAAGCGACGATTCCCGTTGATCTGGAAAGATTTTTGAGAATCCGGCATTGAAAGCACGGGACGGCTTATCGGCGCGTCGGAGAACTTTTGTCCAAATCTGTTTTTATGCCACTCCCGCATAAAATAACATTATTATGCCGGGTGTGACGACGCTTTCAAGAGGCTCGCTATAAAAATTTGAATCTGGCCACATCGGCAACGGGCATCGCACATTTATTGGTTGTTTACCTTCAAGCCTTGCCTCACTCTCATACCTCCCTCCAGCCCTGCTTTAACAGCTTGGGGGTGAGAGGGGCAGATCGTGGAGGCGTGCGCGTTATCTTTTATTGTTAATGTTGTGTAACGCGCACTTCAAATGGCAATTCTTTTTAATTGTATTAAAAAAGCTGATTTTTAACAATCCCATGTTCAAATCTAGCTTTTGGAATAACAGTTTAGATTTTGAATGGAATTAAAGTAGAATACTATTGCATATAGGATTTAAGACAATCCAATACTATTGTGATAATATTAATAAAATCTCTAAAAAAAAATGTCAGATATATTTTGACAAAACTACTCCACCCAAAAGTCAACTTTAAAAAAAATATATTACTAAAAATAATTAATCATAGACCAGACCAGTCATATAAATCATATCGAAATAAAATCGAATAAAATGTTGCTGCATGGATCCGAATAAAAATTAATTTGATGAAGCCAGATTGGGTGAATAGACAAAAGGTTAAGTTTTAGCGCATCCTATCCTGTCCTACCTCTAGTTCCTATCTTCTAAAAAGCCACTGTTTTTTTGATATTGGTTCGAGGACACAACCCACTTCTTTTACAAGATAAAAATATAAAAAATTCCTCTAATTTAATAATTATTAAATCATTCAAACTCGTACACATTTGTTTTCATCACTTAAATTATGCGGTATCCACACACCATCTTTATGAATCTTATTAATTGTTTTTAAATGTTCTTGCACCCTAGACCAAGAGTATTAGACTGTGTCTATTATTTTTAAAATAGATTTGGTCGAATTTGCTTTAGCTTCAATTCATAACACCATATATTCCATTTTCACTACCCCATACTTTAATTTCCACTTGTGCTTTAAATGTTTACCAACCAATAGCAAAGGAAATACATATAAATATACCGATGGCTCAAATAGAACTGACGATATCAAAAAACGACATTTTCGTCTGGTATACGTTAAAAACTATAAAAATATCGCGGACATTCAAATGTCATAATTGTTTTTGTTGTGTTGTCCCCTGTCTTATAATGGGTGACGAATAACTATCACGTGTTTTAATGTGCTCGAATTTTTTTTATTTACAAATAAAATGGAATATGAATTTTGGCTAAAAAACACGGAAAGATATTTCAGCCTTTTTTATTGCTATGAATTTTAACTACAATATAAGATGTCGTTTTCCAACAATTGGAATTAATTTTTAAGGTTGGAAAAGTCGTCAGAATCGTTGAAGGAGCTAAACGCTATACCAACAATTTTATTTGAGAGTTTCGAGGATTAGAAAAAGCTTCTTAATTAGCTTTATATTAAATAAGAGGAATCTACTTGAAAAACATTGTTTTTGCTGTTCAGATTTTCAAGGAGCATAAATATCGACTATATATATAAAATTATTGAGATTCTATTTTCATATACAAATATTCTATCATACTAACGATTATTAAAATAACCCTTATATTACATTCTGTTAAATAAAAATAAAAAAGGGTTTATATCTTATTTTAAAAACTTATTATGCAATTTAAAAATTCAGACAAAATTATAAAATTTAAACAGCCTGCTACCTTTTATTAAATTGAAAATTTAATTACTATGACTGCGAGCAATGTACGCGAAATGAAATTATAATTTCAACCGCTTGAACTTTGGTTCATGTTTCGTTTACAGAATGATATACATTGTCAGTCAATCTTAATTGTTCTTAAATATTAATTACAAGGTGGAAGCACTCGGTCCAGAACAAAAGTGGCACACAACCCGTTTCGGCTGCGGACAATTTCGGATCTTCGGGGGGCGAGACACAATAAATATAAAAGGAAAAGCTTGTTTTGTCAAAATAAAATCCTGGCAGAGTGGCAACAAGATGTACTTAAAGTCAAGCAAAATTGTACATCTCGAATATTTTCATTTCGTTTCGAGCATTCTTATGCTAAAATAGGTATCCACGGCGAGAGGGCAATATTCGCGCCGGGATTGTGTAGTTGCGACAAGTTCTTTTATTTCCTCCCAAATATATTCGTGGACATTAGCATCTTAAAGAAATGGCATTATTGGACTGGCGTGGCATAATACAAAAAATCAGGCCAAACAAACAACCCCGAACGGGAAAAATTCTAAGAGCTGGACGTATAATATTAAACATGTGGCATATGAAAACGTACAATCGATGAATAATTGATATTAAGCTGTCGTCAAAATTATAATTGAATATAAATATTTAAATTGGATTTAGAATTATTTTAATTAAAAATATGTAAATAAATTTTCATTTAACACCAATATTTTAAAAACAAACTAAATGAAAACTATAATTTATTATTATACACCTTTTTAAGTTGGTTTATATTCATAAATATATATACTGGCTAATGTTGTCCTTGGTTACATCGAATTGCTTTGTAATTATGACCAAATAAGATTAACTTATTAAATTTTTCCATAACATCTATTATTAAAATATAGTTTTTTAGTGGCTAAGGGTAAATAGTGATATTTTTATATTCATAAGTTTGAAATACATCTCATTTATCGACATTAACTTTAAAGGTGAAAAGAGTTTTCCTGTACATATAAGTTGTTTAACAATTTAAAACTTGGCACAAAAGGTTAATTTTAGCAACCAATAGTTCCTGTAAACGTAAAATAGATGAATACAAAGAAAATCAAAAGTTAAGCTAATGGAAGCCAAGTTTTTCTACATGAGTTTTCTGATTTCATTCTATAAATCGATGTATGAACTAATACACTTAACTTTAGACACTTAGACTTAATAATTTAAAATAGCTTAAACATTTGAATAAATTGGGGTATAAAACATTAGCTCATATATCATAGTTAGACATCTCGCTTACATTTTACATCTTGTTTAATCATTTTTATTTAATTAAACAAAAAAATAAGATATCATAATTGAATACGTGCTGAGAATAAGATGGTACCTTATATTTTTTATTAAATCTAGTTTTTGTGGAATAATATGCTATGTAGTTACGTTATTCGTTCCCTCTATAAAAAATGTCATCTATCACTTTCTTTTCTACTGGTAAGCTGTTGGATTTTTGCGATAACTTAGTGGAATAACGTGGTTTCAAGTGTAAACATGTCTGGAGAGGCGTCCGTTTATCTATTTTGCTAGTGTAAAACATAAACCTAATTTCAGTAAATAAACGACAAGCATGAGTTGTGGAATAATCAGATAATAAACATAATAAATAAAAAAAATATATCAAAGCTGTAACAACGTGTCTGTTTTTGTTACGAGTTGTGAAATCATGTTGTAAGTGAATTCGCGAATCGCGTTATTTTAAGTGTGTGTAGAAAAATATATCTTTTGATTAAAAATTTAAACTAATAAAATTTCGAGACCTAAATATCGTAAAATAAAACTTTAGATATCACCTTATTTGCAAAATTATTCAATTGTGTTTTAATAATCCACAATACTATTCTACAAATATTTCTTTACCTAAGCAAACGAAACATGTACTTGATAGTTATAATAGTGGCCTTGTCTTATTACCCTTGCTCCCGAGACCCGTGAAGTCTGTAAATATACATAATGGAGTGTCTCGGGTCCAGCGATACGAAACAATGAACTGAGCAATTACCGTCTTGGGTAAACTCTCAGGCTGCAAGTGCCCAGCACAGCTCAGCACAGCTCAAAGCCTTCGTTTGCCAGCTCATTACTGTTTCAAAATGACCACTTGCCTGTTTTATGCATATTTGTTGCACTTAATCTCGACGTTTGCCTTCTGTTGAGCCATATTTGCCCTCAAACAATGTTACCGGCTTAAGGTGCAGTGGCCCCTCCGTTCAAGATAATTAACTACTTAATCTGAAAGCGCGAACTGCGCTTTTGATATTTGTACAAAGCATTTAAACATTTATATGGAAACTTCACTAAAAATAAAATATGCTTTTTAACATGTATTCTTTTATTTATGTATTGAAATTATTATGTAGGTATGTGTATTGATTAGTGTTTTATTTAATTTCCAGTGTACTCGGCGCAGAGGTCCCGGCCGAAGCAGGGCCAGGAGGGGGTGGAGGCAGGCGGGGACAACTCTCTGGCAGGGTCGATGCCGGGGGGCCCCCGGGGGCCGCATTTTGACCTTGCCGCCTCCAAAAACGTAACGGCCCTCCTCGGCAAGACCGCTTATCTTAACTGCCGTGTTAAAAACTTGGGCAACAAAACGGTAAGATCTATTGAATAAACTATTTAGATTAGTTAATGCCCGCGCTAAATATTTAACGTGTGTCTTTCAATTTCCAAAAAAAAAAAAAACTACAGAAAAAATAATAAATAAGAAAATCTCACCGCAACCTCTTATCTGTGAATTTTATTGCCGGCGAAACTTCATTTTATAAATCAATGTCTGTAAATTGTCCGCGCCTTTATTTCCTTGTGTTATTTTTGATCAAACTCTTAAGAAAAGTTTCCAAGGTAATTCAGTAAAGGAGTTTGTCAATTTTGGCGTTCATCCAGATTATCCAACTTCCCTCAGCTTTTTTCTACGAAAATGGTAATGAACTATTCTATTTTTTCATAGCGAAAATTTAAAAACAGCGATTAAAGAATCTATAAATTTATAGAACCTTTCAACAGATGAATATTTCTGATTAGGTCAAAAGATTTAAATGGATGTAGATAAATTGAGAAATAATTAAAAATGTTTATTAAAATAATAAAGAGATATTGATTAATATTTTTTTACTAACAACGAATGAGTGGCATTACAGAATTATTTAAAGCAAGATATTTTAGTCCTACTCACATGGAGAATGTGCTTGGTCAGGTTTGTGTAAAACTATCCAAAGGTTACTCATTTGAATATTATCTGAGCAATTTAACGATAAACTACACAACTGTTATACAATTATTTCTACATATAGAACATTTTTATTTTACTTAAAATATCTTTATTTATTAATCGATATAAATGTTGTCCACCATATCAATCCATATTAGTTGTAAAGAACTTGTAGGAGTGTTTTTCTATCTTTGAAACACAATTTCTAAGATATGATGTTTTGCTGTTTCTCTGATTGGTTTTATTAATAGCAAATCGTCATCCTTTTGTGTTTTTTCAATGTTCAGAAAATTAAAATGATTACAATCCAATATGGTTATACATTTTAAGATGTGTCATAAATAAGTATAATATATCAATACAACCACAACAAAAAATAATGACTAATGGACTTAAATATCCTGAGAAATTAATAAATAAAAAATATTTTTTTATCAGACCCTACAAACCGTTAATAATATTTAGATATTAGAATATTTTTATATAATTAAGAATTTACTTCAAATATTTTTTACCAAAAAATTCATACCAGAAATATAACACATAATATGTATAGGTAGTTAAAGTTATTTAAAATACAGACCTCAACACAATTATACAGTTTTATAATTTTGTTCTGTTACCTATGCAGGGAGACTTGCTTCTTGACTAGAAGAAACAAGTAAGCCTAGCGAATGATTTAATAAATATGCCGATTCACACATATTTACCGCAATAAAAAATGATTTATCAAGCTAATGAACCAAAATCGTCAGATTTATAAAATTGCCGAAGCTGGGTAACTCCATCATGTACAGACCTACCTTTCCGAATGGAAGCTTGAAATATTATTATAAAAGACACCGGGACCAAGAATATGGCATGAATGCACTTTAGGAGATTTCAAGACTTGAGTACTTAAGTACAAGAATATGGCATCATTATATTTCAGTATAGATAAATACCTATATTAATATATATTTTAAAGTATTCAAAAGACGCATTTCGTATATTTTTACTTATTTATAAGTAGCATGTTTCTTCTCTTTAAATAAATAAATACCTATAATTTAAGAAATCCTTCAAATAAATGAATTTTATCAATGCCATTTTTATCAAATAATCTATATCACGATTGTTATCGCGTGGTCTTGATCTTCGTCAAATGCGCAAATTAATCATATTTGGCCTATATATCATTTTAAGGTCCGCAGTAGAAAAAATAATACTTATTTTTCACTTTGTCCCGGGAATCCGACCCCCCGCTGCCAACCTCAGCCAATGATTAAATTTTAGTGTGCAACATCTGGGAAAAAAACACGAGCCACCCGGGTGATTTATGAATTTTTATAATGAGTTTCAGCCAGTGGCTCCCGTGACGTGAGCCCCGCCCATTTCGGGCCTTGTTATCGAAGAAAATAGCCAAGAGCAGAAAACGCGATGGTTGCCCCTGCGGGTCACCAGACACTTTTTTTTAAAGAACATCGTGAAGCAAGTATTATTTTTAACAAGAAAAACGTATAACACTTCATAAATATTAATAATATGTACACTGATGAGTGTGGATATTTATTATGGCAGATGATATATGTGTGTGTGATACATTATTTTCGGAAAACGTGCGTAAGTGGCTTGCCAAATATTGAAGATAAAACTTTCAAAATTTATCATATGTGTCATGAAAGTTTTTCCATAAATTTATTACTTTTATGTGTCTTTTTTTGTAAAAGAGAATATCGGCCATAGTCCACTGTTAATTTTTTAGCGCTGAAATTTGTTACAGGAAGTAAAGCAAAATAGGGTTAATGGACTTCCTTGTTAGCGCAAAGAATTCCCAGAGGACTGCATTAAAACTTTACGTAAAGGTCCGGGGTTGAAAAATAATGGATTTTTCACAAAAATGATAAATATTATTTTTTGCTCATTGAAATGTCATTTTGAATAATTTCCTCGCGGTTTCCATAAATAATTTATATTACAGATGTTGCTTTTGGTGTTTATGCTCGGGCCTTGAGCTTTAGAGCCTCATTCTGGGCCCTTTGAGGCGTATAATTATATATTGTCATGGTTATAAGTGTTTGATGAACTTTTATACATACACGCGTATAATAAAATTACGACGCAAAATATTCAATACATTTCCTAAATCAGATGCGAAAAAAATTTTACGACTCTAATGTCTAGACTTATGGTAAAATTTAAGTCGCTCTAACTTTTACGACGTTTAATGCGGTGCGCAATCACATGCTTATAAATACGTCATTTATACTTCTGACGATGAAAACAATAAACCTTAGGTGTATCGCATTATACCTGGTGAAAATAAAAAAAAATGGTATCGCGTGCAGGTGAGGGTTCATGATTGAAGGGGAAAAATACAAAAATTCAAAATATCGTGAGCGGTAAGTATGTAAGTAAGCTGTAGTATAATGAAATGGTTTTAAATCACATGCCCCATATTCCTACAGTATGAGGAATGACAGACACGAGATTTATGTAAAATTATGGACTTTAATATAAATTTAAAATATTATCTTTGTTTTGTGCGCGCGCGTGTTGTAATTTTACAATATTTTTGCGATATTAAAAAAATAGATGAGAGCAAGGGACGGGGCAACCGGAGTATTGCTTCATTTATGGTAATTTGATTTATTCCCACATGTTGAATATCTATGGTAATACGCGGTAAACGTTAAATAAGACATGAAATACTGTTGTTTTTTAATAATAATATCATAATAAAAAAATGATGAAAAGCGTTGACTAAAGATTTTGGCAAAGCTAACATTTTGGATTACATTTAACCTTGTAAGTTTCAGAAAAAATCATTAAATAGGCATCTGCCAAATTTTGATAAATTCTGCGCTAGCGTCCAAGTCGATACGTGCTTGAGTTTCATTTTATATTTAATCTACTATAACCTTTTATCGAGAAGATATAAATGGTATTTTTTTTCCTTTTTTCACTTGTTGGTTTTAATTGCTCGTTTTATATTTTTTTCGTAAATTCCCTTGTTCATTTCAACATTTCATTCTTACATAAAACCGTGCATATCGTAGGATATAAGTAACTATATTTAAAACGTAATATTTATTAATATCTGATGATACTTATGCAGAGAATTAAATATCTAATGATCCCCCAATAATCTAACCGTGCTTATTTGGGATCCCAAGATTTTAATTTTTCTCAAATAACTCTTTTAATATATAATAATTCCCAGATATCACCAACTTTTTGTAGCCTAAATAATAAATATTCACGGACGCGATGTTTTACTCGCTCGGTTTCAATAAGATGTGCCTAGTGTGAGTGAAACTTTTCGATTAAAACGTATCGCAAGAATTCAGTCGACGTGTCCTCAGTCTGCAATGAGACATCGCCGAGAGTGTGTTTGTCGATTACGCGTTAAATTAATTAGTATAAAAATCCAAAATATCGATTTTAAATAAAATCGTATAGAAACTAGATCTCGCGATAGAACTTAATTGGCAATAGAATTAAAAAAAAAATCAGGCAGCTTTTAAAGATAAAACACATTGAAAAGAATATATATAACAAAAAGATTAGGTAATAGTAGCTTTCATGAATATTTTAAACAATTTAAAAGTGCTGTATTGTGCCACAATATGAGCACCAACTGTAATCTGGAAAAGTTACTGCGAAACATTAATATAATATATTTAAAAAAATATATTATCTTTATTACTTCATAACAACGACCAATTTAGGAGATTAATAAATAAAAGCTTTTATAATTATCAATTTTAAAATATTATTTTTACCTGGCGAGGGAAAAATCTTTTGATGCCGTCGACATTCACACACATGCCAATGGGTTTAAATCCTTTCGTAGAATTTCTCATTGTGACCCGAAAAAAGCTCCTAACCACATTGTATGGCTCCCCTAATGGCACGCGGTCTCCCTGCTTCCTACCCCATCCCCGGCAGACCCAAAATTACGATACGCGGTCGCCTTTGTCACACGATGTCATCATCAGAGTTATTTTTGATATTGACTTTTATTGAGGCTTTAATATTTCATCGGCCCGGGCACAACAATCGACGTAGAGTGTGTTTTGGTGTTGTCAGGAGTCGCGCGATCCATCCACATAATGAACAAAAATTACTTTCCCAACAATGCCGTTCTAGCCTATTCAAATGTATAAATAAATCATTTTCCAATTATGTCCAATGATGAATTGTGTGTTGTAGTAATAGATTCGTTCATAATGGATGAGGGCCCTCGGCGAAAACTTTCAACAATGGCCCAATATCGAATTGCGTATGATTATCATGAAAACTATAATCTCGTTAAAAAAAAGGTATAAATTATTGATGTTGCTCAATTTTATGGTAATTTGAATTTTTACCATTAAAAGGTCACATGGGATCAATGTCATATATAACATCAAACTTTCAAATATATTTGTATATATTAAATTATAAAAAAATAATGAATTAACATTTTTAATAGGCACTGTAACTGAGTTTTAAAATTTTTTATATATCGAACTGTTAATAATATCATTCTATTTAGACCATTTTTTTAACATGCTCAAAGTATTACATAATTTTTGTTGATTAAGAAAAGTACTTAGATTATTTGTTATAAAATTTAATACATAAATATTATTAAATTGTTTATATAACCTAACTAAAGTATAAAATAAAATATTGAACGTAAATTTACGAACTACATGTAGTTAAAAGGTTACATGACTATTCAAATACGTTTATATAAATACTAGATTTGATGTTTAGACGCTTTCGATATGCAGTGTTAAAGACATATAGTATTAGTGCTAATTGATGGCCCAATGTAATATAGTATTCCGTGAAAAAATAGCTGGGATGAAAAAACAAAACAAAACACGAACATCCTGATGAGTCAGAGATTGGTAGTGACCTTGGACTAGAATAAACGAATAGGTATATATCTGACAGACAAGTACGACCAGACCCAATTAGAGACAGACTTTAGTTTTGTAACATTCGTAGCGATATTGACACAACTTACAAAAAAAAATTATAAGACGTCACGATTTTTAATAAAAGGTTTCATAGGATATACTTATTATTTTTGTTTTTTTGTGTCAGCATTTTTTTAATCCTCTTACCATGCCTGGAACGCAATGTTTATTATGGATTTAGTAATTATTTCTCGGGGATTCTGTTTCTATCCATCAATATTAGGAAAAAATAGTATTTTTTATCAATTAAGCTAAGTGAGAATGTTATATTACATGAAAAAGTGTAGGGTATATCTTATACTGGGGTTTCTTAAACTTTTTCTACAACATAACACTATAAGCTATTTAGTAAATTAATCTCTTAATGATTTTGAATTTAGAGGCCCTCAAATCGCTTGTTATCTTTTTGATATTGTGCCCAAAAAAAATATTAGTGAGTTGAATCCTTATGTATGTCTAGTATTACGTCGAGCTGGTTTCTACGCTATGAATAATTTGATTTCGTTGCAGCAAAATAAGCAAATCTTGCCTTGTATAAGAATATAAATAATAGCTTATTTTGACATATTAGGATGTAGAGTTTTGCATTTATGTTTTAAATCAGAGACACTAATTAAATAAATTAGAATTATTATATGTCTGCTCTATGAAAACCCGCGGATTTAACCACAACCACTGATTGTATTTAGTTCGTATATTTTTGATTTGGTGTTCTTATATTAAGAAATCGCCAATGGGTTACTCTCTCTATATAAGGCATAAGTAAGGACGATTTTAATCCAACCATGTCATCCGAAGAGGGTATATATATGATAAAAATAGACCCCAATCATTTTAAGTCAATGTATTGATGAAATCTTCATCAATATCTCGACTATTTTTAAAAATAATGGCACATCGTACCGAATACAAGCGAGAAAAATCATTGCGTCGTGGCGACAGAAGCGAATACTGTTGTTTTTATATTTTTTACTGCAATTGCGGACAATAAAGGTCAATGATTATTTATAGCATTTATTCTTTAGACTTTTTTAGACAAATCCGAAAAGTTTGTGACATGTAGGATGTATATTAAAAGAGTTATTCAAGAAATATATCAAAAACTTGGGATCCCAAATAGACCCTATCGTCAAGACTAGGTTAAGTAAATATTGTGATCATTACATATATATTTCATTATTGATTAAATTTCTAGGCATTTCTATGCATAGATGATGTCAATAAGTTTAGGGAGCTCAATTAAGTGTTGAGTTTGATCGAACAACGATCAAAATAAATAATATTTATTGATTCATTTGTGCATGTATGAATAGCAATGGAGTATATACTGAAGCCCTGGTCATCCATATAAAGTTTCGATAAATATTTTAAAGATACGAGGCGGTGAATTCAAATACTCACATTCACCCGCGGACCAGTGTCATAAAGAATTATTAAAACTCGGTAAAAACTGTTATTTCCCGCATACCCGTACTATTATTGTTACCTTTCACAATCATAACAGATTTTTGTTATCAACTAGCTCTGACACTTGTTAATATTATGATATTAGACATGAAGGAATACGGCAATATCTTTTTAACTAAACATTATATCAAATTGAATTACTTTTGTTCTTTTTGACATTCCCTCATTTATTTCAATATTTCTGACAAATTTCGTGCAAGTTTCAATTTCAAACGTCACATTTCCCGTTTACACGTTTGCCTGTGGACACTGGGTGAAAAATGTCCGTGTGGCCTGACATCATAACGGCCGACATTCGGCAGGGCGAACGGGGTGCGATCGTTACCCGTAATTTATGGCAGTTTGTAGTTGCGGCCTGGAGCAGGCCCACTCAGGTCAGGCAATTCAGGCTGAATATTTTAGCAGAGCACCGCGTGGGAAGAAGGCGCTAATGCCGAAGGGCCTCGGACCTCAGGCGTAGGACCTGGGTTGGGGTCTGCGCCGCGCGGGGCCCTTTTCTTGCATATTTCATGAAGTTTTTAAACGGCCGACCCCGATAAATCGACGGCGGGTTTGATGGATTTTTAAATATGGACATCGCCATAAAATAAATATTCCACCGTTTAGAATCCGCTTCTATTTTGGCGCGGAATAACTATATGAGACGTACTATATTAATTATTTTATAAATCTCAGAATCTATTATCAAATATCCAAACCCTGTAGATAATCTAGCGATAAGAATTCTTAAGATATATTAATAATAACATTTTTGTTCGCGAGCACGTTTTATATGTAGTTCATGATATTTTCTAAAAGTTAATAATCTAATATATACGCGGTGAGCTCTCAAGTTACTTTTGGTGTATTAACAGAACTTGTGCCGTAACCTAGTACCTGGTGCAATACGATACACAGACGCACACGAAGCCCCAGCAGTTTCAGCTACGAGACAATATAATCACAGTATGTTCGAGTTTTGCACAACATCCGATAACTGTCTTAAATAGCAGCCAGTCAAGGGTTTAAAGTTGGCCAAGCGTTTTCGCAGTGGCGTGCAACAGTATCCCAGTCATTGGTCCAAGTTAGAATATGCCACTGAGCAGTTCGCTAATTAGTGATGCAGCGTCGAGTACGATGCTTGCTCTGCTATTTAACTAATATGATTATAGAATAGCATAAGTTAAATAAACAAGAGTAGGATTTTGACAATTTATTTTCTTAATATATATATTGTGAAATAATGGCAGTTTTTATAATTAAATACGACTACATGTGATTTTAGACATGTTCAACATTTGTATTTTTTTAAAATATTCAATCGACTTAAAAAGATGATAATCCGATGATGCTACTGTATTTCAATACAGCGAGATTCGCACTCCAAATTCTATATTTAGTTATCTTATTTTGTTTTGTTATAGTCGAGTGTTGTCGCGTGTCGGAATCAGACGTGGCGGCGATAGCGGTTGGGCACAATCATAGTTTCGTGGATTCTACGGAGCTATGAGAAGCCAGGCCGCTATCCAGGCCAACTCAGTGACGTGTGTAAGGCTGAGGTGCCCCGTGAAAACGGATCAGACCGTAAATTGCAATCACCATAAATACGAGCTGGTCTTCTAACTCCGTCCTCGATTATTATTGTTATAACTCCCATTAATGCATGATAAAAGCTCGGTTCCTGGACTTTGATGAAGGACCTTGACCTGTATTCGAAAAGAGCCAAGATAACCTGGAGAACGTTCGTCGCAGTCATGACATCATGGTTACGACGGAGGTGCCTCCAGGTGGCAAAGAGCCGCCCCAGGGTTAATATGCCACTTAAATAATAACAATAAATAAATAATAATAATAATAGTGAGTTATTCCAAAAATATCCCCCCATTTATACAAGGGGAACTTTTCTCAGTCAATGGGTCAATTCTTTGGATTAATAAAGAGAACCCACGCATTATTCTTAGTATCAATTCTTGAAACGGATCGGTATCATATTTGAACAGTAAAGATAAAAAGATGGTTATTCGTTATTCTAAAACAGTAGGAGGTTTATATTATTGGATCAATGCATGGAATGTGCTTTTTGCAATAGAAAGAATGAAATATTTTAAATTATGGTAGAAAATATGTTTTTAATTCTAAAATTTAAAAAATAATCTAATGGAGCTGAACCGAAAACCGTAATTGACCATTATTTTTTCTAGAATATAACCGATATATGTTTTTAAATTGTACCAATACCGAAAACCAGAATGAAAAAATATCGATAAATATCTTTCACTGATATATGCCATTAATTATTATTGGTAATTAATAATCAAGTTTTAAATAAATCAATTTTAACAAGATAATGTCGATTCATTAATCTCATCTCTATCTTTTTAGAAACATATTTGTAAAGATATTAGGTTTTTTACGTTATTGCAGATGGTGTGTCAAATTCTATAAAAACACTACATCTAGTGTTTCAGATTTTCTTGGTGCCATACAATTAACTACAAAAATTATATAAAATATAGATATTTTGAATTTCACGAATTTGAATTTGAAACTCACAATTTTCCCCTCTTACGGTAGATATTATCCATAAACACAAAACATATTTAGAGCATAAATATATTTATAGAGAAATATTTTCTCTCAAAAATATTAATTTTATGAAACAGAATGAGAGCATTCAAATCAGTATCTAACTTGTCTGAAACTTAAAAAAACCAACAAGGGATTTTTCAATTTTTGTCATGTCTAAATATTTGATATGCAAAGTTGGATTATCAAAAGTATTGCAATATTTTTCTGTGATAAAATTTAAATGGAAAATTTTAACCCACACGAACACCGACCGACATAGCATTCGCAGAATTATGAACCGTTCGTTGAATTAAATTCCAAAAATTCTATTCCCGACACAGTTCAGGAGTGGGGAAAACAACTGCATTTCTGCTTTATCATATATTTCAGCCGGGCTAAATGAAACAGTTAAATGTCACGCGAGTTAGTTAACTTTACCGCAGCGGCCAAGTAATTATGCAAATTGCCAGCGAATTATTATCAATTGTGATTTGGCCGGGCTGGGCACGCCAATGGCCACGCATGACTTAAGAAAATAGTAAAAAAAATACTGAAAAAAACATGAAAACGATTTGACATTGTGAAATGGCAGGATATCGAGCGGATGGTTTCGAGTGTGTTAAAAAAAAGTTTGGCTCAAGTGCTTGTCGAGAAGCTGGGACGAGACTCGAGTTCAAGTTGCCAATTTGTTTGGAGAGAAGAATCTTAGCCCAATACATCTCGACAATGTCGGCAGGGGTAGTAAAGATATCCACGTAAAAAATGCTTTTCTTGGCATTATCTCCTTTGAAAAATTAATCATGTTATATATATTAAGAGAGGTGAATATATTTTTTATCATTAATTTAATAAGCCTAATAATTGATGTTTAGTAAATATAAAAAAAATTAAAACATCTGTAATTTTCACATGCAAATATCCGAAAAGGCATATTGCGACATCGACACGTTTCTGTCTGACTTTACCAGCGTTGGTAAATTGGTTCTGACGTCACGTAAAGTCGTTACCTGGCCTGGCGCTGAACCAATTATACAAGGCGGGGAGGGGGCACGAGCCACTGGGTAACTGGGCCGAACTGGGGCTGGCTTCAATTCCAGATCCATATCGTTGAGCTGGCCCATCATCGGCCTGACGTAAAATTTAAATTGGCGATGAAATCATTACAATGGGTCCACTCATTGAATCCATTTGGCAGATGTTCTTCGGTCGACAAATGCAGACGTTGGGAAAAATTCAAATAGTGGCTTTTTTATAAACACCAGATGCTAATTGAAGTTCTAGTAAAAATGTATTAAAAGATTTATTTTAATTATTAATATTAATATACAACATCGATTTAAAATAATGTCTATTCACGATATAAGTTTTTTTATAGTATTTAATATTTGTATGATTTAGTTATGTATTGTAAAATTTATCTGAAGTCATACAAACTCCAAAAATTATATTATTATAAGAAGAATATTTCTTATCGCGTAATAAATCACTTTTATACGGCACTTTTACGATCTTAGGATATCCCTGAAAGGATAAATGGATACAATCGTTCTTATTGTGTATGGTCTAAATGTTGGAGACAGTAAGTCTTTTTTATGTGTATAGTTTCAAATGTCGCAATACAGGTGCGTATTTGATTAATGGAAAATGCTGATAAGTGCGCGGAAAACGAGATGAAAAATACGCACGGTTTTTATTGAAAAATTCAATTTTTTTAATATACGAATTCTCTTTAGAGATGCCTTCGAGGCTGTTTCACTAGATTTTTTTTTATTTTCAGACTTTACTTGGCTAATTAACATATTTAATCAATTTACCGGCGAATAAAATCTGATCCAATAATAATATTTAAAAAAAAATTTATATAATAGTTTTTTTTTTAATGTTAAATTTGGTAATAATTATTAAAGCTTTATCAGATATACACGGGTCAGGAGTTTCAACCGTAACCCCTAACATATATTTAATTTTATGAGTTCTAGCTTTAAATATTTTAACGTCGGAGGGATCATCAATACAAATAATGCGAGACATAAAAACGCCATGGTCAGTATAAAATTACCCAGAACCTTTGTAACATTAATCCTTTAACCCTCGGCGATTATCAGTGAGTGGACATCACATGGACCCTTGCGGATATATGACCACTTTGACTAGTCCACGGGGGTGGTGGATTTAAGCGTCCTCCTCACCCCAGGACGGCAATTTTTGGATGTATATTTTATGGCGTTTCAAGCTATTAGCTCCAACACCTGGCAACACCTTCATCCAGGTAATGGAGGCACTAAACGCGACAAATTTTTAATGCTCTCAAGACAAGCCATGCGGCTCAAGTGGAAAAAATTAATTTCACGCCGTGAATCCGGCCCTGGTTTTAATCCGCAGGGACCAGCCGACGGTGATGCGGCCGTAGTTAGTGCGAATTTTTAAGTTTTTTTCACGCCGGGCAAGTTGATTAAATTTTTTTTTAAGTAGGTGTAGAAAATATGCGAAAAGAGAAAATTGTAATTAAAATGTAATAATTTTGTTGTGTAATAACAGTTTAATAACTTAAAAAGAAAAAGTAAACATATATAATATATCCGCCCAAGCACTAATTCTACCGTGTTGATTGCCAAATCACCACTATTTATATTTAAAGATGTGTAATAAAATTGCAAATACGTTGGATTTCTTTATAAAGTGTATGTGTTAACGGTGTAAGTGCGTAATCCTCCGGTAACTACGTAAGTGGTCCGAGTAGTCCGGAGCATTGCCGATGATAAAACTATTACCGAGATCAGTCACGTAAGCGAAAGTTGGAGGGGAAGGTGGGAAAGTTGCCGTCTCCGCTTGACGTGTGTACACGTTTCCTTGTCGGGGAGCCGTGTTTATCCGGCTTCATAAATCCCAAGCCGGGCCCTAACTTGTGCGAGATGTATCGTTAATAATGACGGTCCAAGTTTCTCCGATATATCTTGGTCCGAGCCGGTTCTGCTTGACGAGCCCCGGCCGCCATTTGCTTATTCAGCTGGGAATCAAACTGGAAAACTCCAACAAATTACCCGGTGAAATGTGGTGTTGAAGTTAAGGTTGTTACCTCAGCTATTTGAGGCTTTGGGTTAATTTTAATGTTCTACAGTATATTATCGGGGGCTCAGCAATATACGGTGCTCTTTAAAGTTATTCAAATCAGTGAGGTGTATTACTAAGAAAGCTCCAAGAAAAAGTAACCTAAACAAAAATATAAATGTGTTTCCCATTTCGTAAAATTTTAGCGATTTTTAACTTGTTCTATATTTTTGTATTATTTTTATTAGAAGGCGAATGATTTGTCAACATAAAAATATGATAATCTGATAGCGAACATCATGTACATACAGTAAATGTTTAAAAACTCCTAAATTTAGCTCATTTTTTTATATCGCGTAATATTTGAGTCCAAAATCATTTTGATTTTTTTTTAATTGTTGCCTAAGCCTTATTTTATCTTTCTTAATTGGGAAAAACACATTTTCTGCAACTATATTATAGGGTTATAGTATATCATAAAAAATATCTCATTAAATAAAAAAAAACAACCTTTTTCAGTTAACAATAATCCAGGGTCCAAGTTGACACGGTTACTTGATTCCTTGAAAGTAATTTTTTTTTCTCAGATTGGTGTATAGAATCCACATTTTAATAACAATACTTTATCAAGGAAGGGATCAGTATTGATAGAAAAATGGTTATTTTTTTTTCTAAGGCCGGAAAATGCGCAGCAACTAAATTCATTTTCTATTTTTTTTCAGCGCTTTTTAGAAAAAACCTACACTGTTGACTACAGATAACTAAGGTCTTGTGTTAATTACTTTACATTTAGATTAGAAAATTAGGGGTTTTTTTTGATATAATTAAAATTCTACTCGCTTTACGGTAATATTAAAAATCGAACACTGGTTATTTTTGAAAATTAAAAGAAGTATTTTTCATGCTTTATATTTATTTATTCGTCAATGTTAACTCTAGTTAATTTTTATATTTACATAATGTAATATATGAATATATGTTTGGAAATGTATTTAATATATATAAAAATTCAACTTAAATTTTCAATTATTGCTTGAAATACAAATTTACATGTTTAAAACATACGTAGGTAGGATGTTTA
The DNA here is from genome assembly GCA_022495035.1 of Philopotamus ludificatus. Taxonomy (NCBI): domain Eukaryota; kingdom Metazoa; phylum Arthropoda; class Insecta; order Trichoptera; family Philopotamidae; genus Philopotamus; species Philopotamus ludificatus. The sequence goes on from JAGXCT010035353.1 coordinate 21,999, forward strand.
ATATCCAAAAATATAATCTAATTTATATTTCAATAAAAAACAAGTAAAATAATCTTTTTTCTGTAAATGTTGTATAATATATACAGAATATTCAAATAAAATATTCAATACATGTGTGTAAAAAATAATGTATGTATACCATGCTTGTATGTATACCAACTTTTCCATCGCCCACTTCGCATTCTTCTCCGATACATTTTTATCCTTTTTCCACCGTGTTTCTGGCATCCGAGTCATTTCACACGTGTCTTTCACTTTGTTCATTCACGGTGAATTGAGTATCTTTTGAGTGATTTTGCTCCTCTAAATATCCAACATTTTTCTAGCCTTTCGTCTGCATTCCATAACAGGAATGAGCTATAAAAAATGTATTTGAGTATAAATAATATATTTCTCAATTTCATTTCATTTCAGATGCTGTTGCAAGTATCATGGGTGAGACATCGCGATATCCATCTACTGACGGTCGGTCGATATACCTACACGTCAGATCAGCGATTCAGGGCCATACACCATCCACATTCGGAAGATTACACGTTACAAGTACGTTGTTTTACAAATGGAAATGATTTTTTATTTAATCTGATAATTATATAATTTATTATTTCAGATTAAATATCCCCAACACCGCGATTCTGGGATATACGAATGTCAGATATCAACGACGCCGCACATGAGCCACTTCATACATCTCAATGTTGTTGGTAAGATAAATACTTTAGCATTTTTCGGAACTATTTTTCTAAACGACTCAATCTGGCAAATGAACAAACTGGCGTAACGAATAACGGAGAGATGGAATCTTGCGCTATTGTGCCAGTTGTCATAGTGTACCCTAACAGATTGGCTGTCTTTCGTTGACACTCTTTAAAGCGAAGCAAAAGTGGCAATAATTATTTCCGTCAATTTGAAGGCCATTTTTCAAGTCAATAGTGTACACTGTTCCGATTTCTGTCTATATACATAGAACGATGTCGAGAAAAGTGGCCTGCCATCCTCCTAATTGGTTTCCCCGTCTGATAATGGATTTTCTCACATTAAGATAACAATATCATGTCAATCGCGTTTGCTTATTTTTCTGATAGGAAAATTCCACAACGGATTTTGTCTATAAAACAATAATACCTAATAGTAACACTGATATACATATGTATTGTATCTTTGTATATATTTTAGGTCGTCGAGTATGAAATGTGTAGTGAGGCATATGGTTTGCTTTGGCAAGTTTTTGTTTGTGTTAGAAAGCTGCCACACGTGTTTTCTCTATTTAAATCTTTTTGCGCTTTAAAAAAATAAAAAAATTAATAAAATTTTTGGTTTCAAGAGGTAAATGTCGGAAATTTATATAATTTTAAAATATGAGTTTCAAGTGAAAATACAGCAATGCAGACACCGCGGAAAATTAATAGTGTATTTTCCTCTGATGTCGAATTGAAAGTCACCGTCGAGTCAGTTTCATTTCAAAGTGCATATGAATTATCGTTGATGTTGGGTGTTTGCAAGTAAATAATATTAACCCACCTACCCATAATAAGTAAAGTAAAAATATTGGATAAGTGAATAAAAATTAGTGTGAGGAATGTTTGAAAGCTTGGATAATGTTACATTTTTATCACAACAACATTTATATTTTAATCTTTCCTTGATTGTTTTACGCAGAGCATATTCCACCAATGAGTTCAAGGTGTCATCATCGATTTTAAGTCGCATTTATTCTTTTGTCTTGATTTTAGATTATCACAGATGAATTCGGTAACTTCTTTTAATTTCAATTTATTGATTAATAAAAAAAGCATAAAACAACACAAATTTGTGTCTGCAACTTCTATGTTGCATTTTTACCATGGTGAAATTAATCTCAAAACAGAAATATTACTAACAGAGCTTAGAAACAATATCAATCGCGATGCGGTAAACTCTATCAGAATCAAATCCGGATAATGTCGAACTGAAAGTCACCGTCGAGTCAGATTCTTCTCAGAGTACTTGAATTATTGTTAATTTTCAGTAAGAACAAATAATATAAGCTGACCTATCGAAAATCAATAAAGTGAAAACGTTAGATAGGTTAGTTCCACAAAAACTAAATAAAAAAACAGAGACATCAACGTTTAAAAGCTCGCATGAAGTTGCTTACTCGTCACAAAAAAGATGTATCTTCTAATCGATTGTAACGTGTGATAAGAATTAAATCAAATACGATAACCGTAAAGATTCAGCACAGTGGTTGGATAACGCCAAGTCACCGAAACACAGCTTTAAGTCAAACATTCATCAAATGAAGCTCATCGTGATTTTTTGTTGGTTTAATGCAGGTACGATTCCTTACGATATTATGAGACCTAGCTTATCGACCACGATATAATAATATTGCAATAACCTGAAGTAAATGATCCAAAAATTTTGGAGAACGATCTGAAAAACAGCCGAAACTGATTACACACCGCACAAATGACAGTCACAAGACAGGTGTTAGAAATTCTCCATCGTCTACCATATTCACCAGATCTTTTAATTTCGAAAAAGCTGTAAAACAGGCAGTCTACCATCTCGTTGATTATAGAATACCAATCTTTTGCACTACCGGACGGAAGAAGCTATCGCTAAAATAGTAAAAGAGTATTTACAATATTATTGCATACTTTGATGAATAAAACTATTCCTATGCCTCTTTTTTTAAGATTTTTTCTGACAGATTCATAATTATTTTTATAATCAACAATCCAAAAAACTTTAAAAATTAATTTCTCTGTCTTGGACGTGGCGGCGATGGCGGTTGACACAATCATGGTTTCGTAGATTCTATGGAGCTTGGCAGTGTCAGGTCGCTATCCAGGCCAATTCGGTTACGTTCGTGCTACAGAAGGTGCCCGTAGCATCCGATCAGACCGTTAATTAACTACGAATTGGCCCTAGCCTCGTCTTATTATTATTGTTACAATCCGCACGTTGATAGTTCGGCTCCCGGGCTTATGGCTGGCGACCTGACCCGTATTTGAAGAGCTTAGATAGCCTGGTGGACAACCGTCATAGTCCTGGCATCAAAATTGGGACGAACATGTCTCTGCTTAAAATCGTGTAGTGTCCTCCAGGTGGGAAAGACCCGCCTCAGGGTTAGAAGGCCACTTATGTATGTCTGACTAAAGGTGCAGTGTTTATGGGTTGAGGAGTCTACTTTATCTTATAACAGTTTTAATATTATGTCCCCGACGATGATCATGAAGTAGTATCTTAGCTTATTGATACTATTATTGTAACCTATAGGCAATGACACTGGTTTTCATTAAATATGTTTATGTGTAGTTCTGGTTAAAATTAAATATAACATTTATTTAGATACACTACACAAAGTAAACATTGTGACTTTTGTCTCCACAACATGTACGTTGCAGAAGGCAACTAAGAGCATGGCATAATTCTGTCACGTTCTGGCTTATTAATTTAACTGCTAGACCGTAGTTTCTAATTACACGACATTTACGTGCACCTTGATGCCTTTAGGCATATCGTTATTCACTGATTGGATATCGTCTTGGTAATGTGCTTGAATCTTAATACCGCTCTAGTAACTTGTAATGTATAACAACACATGACGTGTTGGAATTAGCTTAAAATGTAATCCATTGCCAGAAGCAACGGTTCGCAAAATAGAGTCGAATCGCATAATAGCTGAGATCGATGCTTTTTAAAATATGCATTCTCATGTATTCGCAAATAATTATATAAAGAATACAGTCGTTAAATATTGATATCATGTGTATGTATTATTATTTTTTGCGTGAATGAAAAGAAAATATATATAAAAAGCAACCTTGGAAACACTAGGCCCATAAACAAAGGCACCCCTAGCAATAATTCATTAAAACATGGACCCATGTTGGGGTTTTCCATCTCCTCGAGCGGAAAACACTGTATTTATTTAAGATAATTCAACCGACATATTTGATAAACGCCTACGAATTATGGAGAAACTGGGGGCCGGGACCAGATTTTTATCCTTAATTTGATTTGTGCGATATTAAATGTTGCCACTGTTGAAAAATTCTTAATGCTGTGCGTGACAAATGCCGCTTTTAATATAATATTTTTTTTAAGTAGGACTGAAAAAAATGTATGACTCGCATTAATAATTTCGTGATTGCGACTCGTATTACATTTTTATTTTTGAATGGTGTTGTGGGCGAGTGCGAAGTCATACAAACGATTAGCCCGCACGTATAATTTTCAGTCATTGTAGGAGATTTTTATGAGATATATAATTATATTTGTTATTTGCGAGTATGAAAATAATCATTTAAATCAAACATCTTGAGCGTGCCGTAATACTGGCACATTTTAAATTAAAATCTAATATGTTCCAATTTTATACTTTTTATATTATAAACATAGTAATTAATTTTTAAATTTAACAAAATTGTTTTAGGCTATTTATCTTCTGTGTGTTTATAAAGCAAATTTAATACTCTTCAACGGAAACATTGTTGATTGTATCAATAACAAAGGTTCTTTAATCGTCGCCCTTAGCGCTCGAGTACTTAAGCCAACACAAAAACAAATAGCCACGAGTCCAATTGAAGTATGTGCACGTGTCGACTTATAAAGCCTCTCCACTCTTAAAACGAGTACCGTACGTTTTTTTTTCATTCTCCACGTCACGTAGCAGCCGATCTTAATATCGGATAAGCACATCCCAAATGTGGCTCGGCAAACATTTGCGGCTGCCATATCCGGCAAAGCAGTGACTTGACGAGCCGGTGCGTACTCCATCGGCAAGTATTGTAACTTCACTTGTCGCGCACTGTTATCCGACTTTCAGCCCAACTTTCAGCCGCCGGAGTGTTTGCCGACGTGCTCACCTAAAAGCACTCCCAGATGATACTGACACACGCGCTGCTCCAGGCTCGACACTTTACGATTAGCATAGATACGTATCGGGATGCGGTAGCAATTTTTATATTTTTTTTCAAATTTGTTTACGGGATGGTTATTAATACGGGGGTGTGTTGGGCACGTTCGAGTTGTCGGATGTTTGCTGCGTGTGATGGATCACCAGCATGTTTCTTAAGAAAACCTTTTTCTTGTATTTTTTTTTTATCAAATTTGGTTAAACTTTACTGTATTTGATAAAAAAAAATGTAATACTGCTTATCCATATACATACATTAAAATCATGTCAATATTAGATAGGTAATTATTTTTTCGAATATATTTAAGAATAAATATATATTAAATAAATATTCTTGTCAACTGAGTACAGATAGTTTGATATAGACAGATAGATTGGCGATCTTGCTGTTATTTCTGAATGACGATGATTGAAGGAGAAAAGAGGTAATGGTTAACAACCCCCACTACGCAAAAAAATAAATTGTTAAAAATTATACGAAAAAAACAGCGGCTATTTTCGTTATAAATACCTTTTAAAAATTTGTAACGTCGGGATAAGCTAATAATAAAGAAGAAAGAAAATGCTGAAATATTATTCTGCCTCAATTAAAAATTATTTTCCACTATTTGTTGACTCTCAAAGTTAGCACATTGGCTATGGGGATTCACGACAAAGGCATTTTTCGTCATTTTGCATCATATCTCAAACTAGGCGTCTCTACGCGTTTGATCGACTGTAACTTTTACAAAGCTAGTTTTTTAAATTTTTTTTGATAAATACTTGGTAGTTGTAGCAATATAAAATATATTTTTGTGACCTTGAAGGGATTTTGGCAGATTCATATAAAAAAAAGCATTCGTTTAAAATATGACGCTTTTACAAAAAGGTGTGTGTATAGGAATTTGCCAACGTTTATCGGCAATTATGTATTTTTGATATTCACTCTGAAATGAATACCATTTAAAAATTTATAATATTTCATTGAATAGATTTTTTAAACTTTCCACTGTTATAATCATTTGTGATTTCGACAGCTAATACTGCTGATGGGCTATGCGTGAAGCTTTGATATGCTATAAATATTAAAACGTTTTGTTTTTTTTTTTAATATGTTTTAAACGGTAGGGTATTTAGTAATTATGGCAAAACAAAAACATTTTTTTGTCACGAAGAAACTTTGGGTAGTTAAAAATAAAACTATCCATTTAAAATATTTTATGGCTCTTTTACAAAAACTTACTAGAGATTTTATGTGATTTATTTTAGGTATAATATTTAAATCAGAAATAAATCTCATTCAAGATCTTACGACATTTTTTGTATAGATTTATTTCATTTTTTTAAACTTAAGTTACACAAAGGCCTTGTCAGTTTTTGTGTTCATTAATCAGTTATAATCGAAACATTACCGGGAAAGCATCAAATATTATTTTGTCTTTGTGATTATATGAGTAAAAAATGAACAAGACTGTTTTATAAAAGAATTTTAGGGAGACAGTCAATCAGTAATTTGTAATAATGAAAAAACAGTGAAACGGAATCTATTAAAAATAAACCATGACAACATTCGCAGTTATAAAAACAGTGTAGATAATATAATAATAAACTAATTACTATGAAATTTCAAACACATAAATCGTCTAAATACATATTCCACATCCAATATTCAATGGATGTTTCAAACCATGTTTTATAAAAATTGAAATTCGGCATGTTTCTGTAAATATTGGTGACCTATGCTATGCTTAAAATCGACAGAGAAGGCTCTTTTGCCACCTTTGTCACCAGGACCCAACATTTCTATCTCTACCACTACCTTTAGGCCGAAACTTAGGTCTTAATTGGTAAGATATAAAATTCATTAACACATGAACGTGAAAATTTATATACATTTAGATTATCAAATTGATTTTTTTATGATTTTAGAGTTGATACATTAATCATCATTTTTCAAATATTCAATCCAGTATTATCAGCACGTTAATAATAACGCAAAATACAGATATTTCATTATTATTATCTTTCAAATAAAATTATGCATGCTTCATTTAGATAAAATAAAAAAGTTACTCTTAAACATGTCGATTCCCATCGGTTTAGTCGACAAAGACAAGTTCAGATTATTATCAAATAAACAAAAAAAAAATTTAAATAAATTGCTAGAATTATTTTTTTTAGAGAATAATCGTGAGGCATAATGTCGATTTAATTTTCCCGAAATAATTGTCGAGTGATTTGTTTAATTGCCGAAATTTATTTCATTGCTACGCACCAAATCCTGTTAATTACGAAATTCAAATGTAATAACTATTAAACTCGACGTCGTTATGGTGACCGCAATCATTAACCTCAATACAAATTGTTTGCAATAATCGGCGACTATCAAATTAATAAATGATAAAATTAACTATCAATTAATTCCGAATATTATTTATTATTATTTTACAAAATGTATACTTCGGTGCGTATCTCTAGATTAGACGTTAAATGTTCGTATGCGACCTAAATATTATTAGCTATGACCCACAAACACTGGATATGGATAGTTTTGGAATTCTTACCCTCCCCCTTAGCAATACAAGGGTTCTCCATGTCGATCTCCACCCAACCCACTCCCGGTCCGGCTCCATTGTAAATAAACACATGGAACATACGGCCGGTATTATCATCGCCATTTCCCAACGGGTTCAATTTGGGAAATGGAGCCTTACAATAACTCGAGCCGTCTAGGAAGGCCCACTCTTTGGATAAATGTCTCGCTTGATTTGCGTTCATATCCCATATTATCTGAGAAAACAGAGCCATAAGGGAAAAAACTCTTTTCGAGGGTATGTGGGGTTCTTTTAACCTTTGGGCATTTGTCCCTATTGTAGATCGAAAAGGAATTATATTTTTGCTCTAACGTATCTTAAAATATATATATTGCAAATAATAACGGTGATTGGGAAAAGTTCAACAGCTGCATTTATTAGTTTTATTTATTTTAATCAAAAAATCAATAAAAATTATAGTAGATTGAGATGTAAACAACAGCAACACACTTTAGTCAATTTTAAATTATATTACAATAGTAATATATTGTTTTTATATATTGACGAGGTTCCTTAATAGTGTTTAATTTTAAATATCGGTATATAGTCCGACAATAATTAAATATTTGACATTTAAATTTATTTATATTATCATATTATAATTTGTATATTGTCTATGTCTGATTATTAAAAAGTGTAAAGTTGTGGGGAGTAAAAGAAAATGTTTTAAGATCATTGAATTGAATGGAGAAAATTCTCTAGTCAAATTTATAGCTAACATCCCAACGAAAGATCAACATTGTGGGAGTTTCATCTTGGTGGGTGTATACATTGAAGCTACAAAGAAAACAAAAGATCATCCTAATGATATTTGTGAGAAATTCATTACCATAAAATTTAAACGTGTGAAAATTTTCAAATAAATACAAACGCAAATTCGCTCGAATAGGCAATCCGATGCAGCACAGGACGCCGGAGCCTTTGTGAGCAAAATTAGATAGAGATCAAAGTGGATTCGCTGTTCTGTTCGCTCTATGTCCGGATGGGATCGGCAGCGAAGGGGTTGGGGGTGTCGAGAGCATCCCCTTCAGCTTATCTGGGCCATGTTTTGATTTACTTTCAGTACAAGGCGTTGTGGATCACCTTTCGTCCGAGTCGCCTTGGATGCCGCCCCGGATTAAAATAGAACACGACTCGCCTTATACGTTTTATTCTTCTTTTTTTGGTAATTGCAGTCTTATTCCTTAACAATAGTGCAATTTTCGCACAGTGGAACAGTATTCTTCTGAAAAGAGGGGATGCCGTAATACGTCAAGAGAATTCGCTATCTTTTCTTCTACATTCTTTTTCCTCGGGCCGTCCGCCTCGTCTCGTTCAAAGAAAAGGCAAAGGGAAGAAAATTCTTTTAGCTGAAAGTAAAGAGCGGAATCGTTATCAGAAAAATGTGGTCTCGTGAAACTATTTGATCGCATCGTAAAAGTAATCGTTATTGCTGGCCGCCCGTTAAAACTGCACTGCGGCCATTTTCTATTATAACATCATTGCCAGTGAGCTTGATGGCCATGGAAGATATTAAAAATTTAAATTCCAATTATGCTCCCGGTCATTTATGGGCTTGCGCGATCAAAAATAACGATACTCCTTCGCCGGAATTAATAAAAGTTTTCTACGTTCGTGCGGCATTAATATGCTCGAGCAAAATTAACTGCACTACATTTATTAAAAAAATTAACATGATCTTTAAAATATTGAGTTATGAAATGGGTTTGTGTAAAAAAGCAATACACATAAAAAACTGTTTAAAATTATTCAATTGTGTAATTTATGAAGTATAAACTCGCACGCAAAAATTTAATACGCTTTTGTCCACCAATTTGCAACTTTCGATGGACCAACTAGATAAAAGTTAAATAAAAAAATAACATAAGAATAAGTAGAATACTTATACAATAGCATCAGCATATACAATGTACAAGTTTTGGATATAATATGAGTATTTCCTTATTTCTTTCACAATTTACTATTATTAACAATTTACTTAAGGGTAATTATTATTATATTAATAATTATGTAAATCAATAAACTTCTGTTTTACTTTGACGACAAAATTAACTGATCTTCCTTATTAGGAGACTAATCAAATAATAGTCCTTTAGAAGAACAAAAATATCAAAAGACCTTCGAGCCTCAGTTGAAAATTAATAATTCTCATAAGCTAATATTGGAACACGTTAGGAAAACGACTTAACATTCAAAGATGCTGGTTATATTAATAATAAGATTTGTTCAAACATGTAAAAAATGTAGGTCCCTATAACTTTGTCCTTACTTAAAAAAGCTACTACTACTGTTACTAGCTTATTATCCATTCTTTGAGCCTAACTAATCTAAAAATTCTCCGTATGATACGTTTTTGAATATGTCATTGACGTATTTTGATATTGTTTGCCATAATCGATACTTGTGTTGGATATCATAAAAAATTAAGTGTTTTTGTATACACAGTGATTTTTTTTACTTGGGGAAAAAGAAGCATATGGAGAGAATTTTTACCAAAAAAAAAACACTTTTATGATGCTTCTGTCTCTGAAATGAAGAAAAACATTAAAGCTTGGATTTTTTCTAATATTGAGTAAAAAAAGATGAAATTACCAAATGAACCACATTGAAAATTGTGTTCCAGTTGTACTTCAAATAATATGAAAAGTGTGTACATTTTGACAAAACCATTTTTTTTAAATACAACTTTTTAATAAATTAACAAAAAAATAATTGTATCCTTAATATTATTAAAATAATTTTCTTACCAAAACCTGATCATTTATTAAATCTTAAAAAACAAAAATATCATTTAATAATTTAGATAACATCATCGTAAATTTATTAGGCAGACGATTTTTATGTTCAACATTATATGCCATGACCAAAAATTATAGATTCATAAAAGGAAAATAGTGGTCAATTAATGACGCCATTTTACGACTCAGAAATGATTCCCAGGGCCATGAAAGCCTGACATGTCTATACGTCTTCGTTTTTATCAGGATCCACGAGACATGTCATTCCGACACTACACGTCATTCGGCTTTGTGGGGCATAAATTCGTTTATTGTTTACGTGATATTATGAATAACGTATGGGGAGCAAGAGGAGAAGAGGCGACACAAACACGCGGGGACAGTCCCGGCTATTTCGGTACAGCTCGAAGATTACATTCGCCGCCAGGAAAAACATCCCGAGATAAAAGTGCTATAAAACATAAAATTCGACATTTCAGCTGTTTGTTAACCCTATAAAAACGGCAAGATTTACTGCAAATATTTCATACACTTAGGCCCTTCTCTCCTTCGCTTTATCGCCAGACTGCCGCTGGGGGCATCCCTAATATATATCCATTTTCAGGGGTGGGAAAAAGTTTTGGCCCTGCGCGCGTTTTCCGCGGTTGTTCGTAATTTTGATAGAATTGTTTTTGACGTGACTGCAAGATAAGGGACGGCTGAGATGGCGGGGATAGTGGTGCCTCCCCATGCAAAAACAAACCCATTTATATGTTATATATTGCCATTTATTACTTTGGCATTTTATTATTGGCGTTAAATTAACGAATAACTTCGCCTTTATGCCTTTAAATAAAATATATAACGTCCATTAATTAATCCAAGTTGTTTACATCGATTGGAGAGTTACATTAGTGGTCATTCCTAACCCAAATTTAACCACTTTATTGCAAAATTATATCGGAATTCTAATAATGAAACTATACAAGGGTAACACATATTATTGCATTTTATGCTAGTGAGGTAAACTATGTAATACTATCGACATAGGCTGCCTGAGTCCTACATAATAAAATGATTGAAGTATTATAAAATACTAGGATAGATTACAAAGGTCTCCGATTGATTGCAAATTTGTACTTGAAACAAAAAGCAATAGTTAATATAAACTACGATACATCCGATAGTATTTATTTATATACAACGTGAAATAAAACAAGGTTCCACCTTTTGTCCAATGACCTTCAATATTTACTCCGTAAAGATTTTTAATGAAGCAATGCACGATACAAACGTGGGGTTCAACACAAGGAGTCCTAATCAATAACTTGAAGAATGACGATGAAAGTGTATTCATAACTGACAGTCGAAAGAGATTACAAGCACTCATTGACCAAGTAACAAAAACCTCCAAGGGTTTTTATTCAAAATTAAATGAAAGAAAACAAGAATTATGACTGTTTCTAAAAACCAGTTAGTAAAAACGTTTAAAACAAAAATGTATTGCATTGTCACAAATAGCGAAATTGTATAATACTTTAATGAAATACTAGTATTCAATTATTTTTCTTGTATTATTAAACGAAATATGAACCCTTTCCACTCTGTCCTCTCATTATATTTTTATCATCAATCAGTTCCTCTCATTATATTTTTTTTAAATTTTATTAAGCAACTATATGGATTGATCTGATATCCGATTTAAAACGTATTTTTTTTTAATTAATAATAAAACTTATATGCTAAAAATCTTTTGGGCCAATACGTCTGGCTCACGACGCGGAAAAGGTTTAAATGTGTATTATATTATATTTTAGTTAGCTTTTTTTCATGTGAAATTATGGTAATGTTTGAGGTTTTATATAACGAGAATAATTCAATAGCAACTTATTTAATTAGAGAATTGAATTAACTAATATAAACATCATTTATATTATATATTAACCATATAGAGGTAATTGTTTGAGAAATACGTTATCGAGCTTCGTCTGTTCTAAAAAATATAATATATAAATAAATTGTACTTGAATATTTAGTAAAATAATTTTGTAGTAATATTCAAAATTATTCATTAAGCTAAGTTATATTTTTGTTTGTTATTTCGCAGAGCCCACGACTGAAATAATCGGAGGTCCCGACTTGTACATAGACCGGGGCAGCACCATAAATCTGACCTGCGTGGTGTTATATTCTCCAGAGCCGCCAGCTTATATATTCTGGAACCACAACGATGCGGTACGTATACTATAATTATGTTTCCTTGTCTAACGTGATTTATCGTACGTTCGTTACACACAACCTTCTCATTATGTAATTCTGCACTTGTACAAAAAAAACGGGGGAAAATATGAAAAATAAATATGGGGGGCGGCAAAAGTATTCCCGGGCGCACGAGTAGTTAGCGAGAATTATCGCCACGAGTCCCATAATGAAGATTCATGGCGCGAAAAAATAATGAAGGCGCTAGTTATTGCTAATTGCCCTTCCGCATAATCGGAACTATGCGGGAGTTGGTGAGTTATGGAGGCTGGCGATGGGTAGCCAGCTTTATATTCATTCGGACGGGCGGGACTGTGACCCACGCGATTAATGCAATTTATCATCATATAAAACCATCGCGTTTCCATTACGCCAATTTCTAAAAGCTCTAATTCATTCCATCTATACGATTCGAATAGATAATTTATATGTAACCCTAACACTTCAATATATAGGACATGTATAAAAAATTACTAATAGTAATGACCCATAAATTCGTTCGGCTCTAACGAAAATATAACTCAGTTATTATTTTATAATAAGTCATTGCCTAATTATTATTAGTCAATGACATATATTTCACCATTATGATTAACTTCTATTAATCTGCATAGGTAGCAGCATAGGTAGCATTTTCTCTTAGTGTAATTTATAAATTTAAATAAAAAAGCGTTTTTACTATACAAATATGTTGTGTAAACTTACAAATAGATAAAAATCTGATGTAGACATTCTTTTTTCTAGATTTTTTAAAATTTTCTAAAACCGACCATGAAAGACACGAATTTGTTTCCAAATTTTTTTGTTATATTAAAATATACAATTTACGACATTGCATATTTTTTTCCACTTTAATTAAAATATAAAAAATAGTTGCTGAAGAGAATGAATGAAAGATTACTTTATACATGAAAACTACTCTGTTCAATAGTTCAAAGCAACTGCATTTTGCATTATCGTTCAACAACTTTACCCGACAGCATTCCACAACGTTATTATCGTATGAAATCCTTAAATTTAAGCAATACTTACGTAAAATATTTACAATTAACAGAAGTATGTAATTTTTAAACGCCTGCTTATACCAAAGAAAAGTGAGCATTTAATATTAATATTAATATTTTTTTATATAAACTAATAATTCAATTTCCCTCACTCATTCGTTCTCAGAAGAGAAACGTGACTATGTGCCTGATTCCCCTTATTTATTTATTCATATGACTACGATGGATGTATAGCACAACCGTGAGATTCCAAAGATAACTATTCTAAAGATGCAAGGTGAATGAGTCTCTCGCACTAATATTCCCACCAATGTCAAACCACGACAATGTTAATTTTAATATTATTTCAGTTGAATTGAAATTTACAATATTTGTTTATAATTATTTATTCAACGAAAGATATATGGCATTAAATTAATTAATTTAAACGCGCCAAACTGCCTAAATATTTTTTTTTTTAAAAAACATGCGGAGGTAATGAGTGTTTTCCTCTTGCATGCACTCTGGCCAGTGTTGTAAAAAAATCCTTGAATTCATAGTTTTCTTTGGACACCTATTCGACTACTAACTAAGCTCAATCGTGATTAACTTACATTATCAAAATAATACGCATGTTACCTACATGCCTTAACACTGGTTGGACTTATGAAGGACCATGGAAATGGTTTTCATAGGAACATATAATGCAGTAGTTTTCTGTTCCCTGCTGCACTGCACTACTTTTTTTTCATTCTGTGTGAATGAAGTGTTATTTATTTTCTTGACCCTCTGTTGGCCAGCCTCACTCAAAATTATTTAGAAAGATCACCCATCCGAGCATCATCTTGTCGGTTTCGATATCTGCATATCGGTTTTTTGTATGTGGAATGACGAAATGGTTTACGAGAGATAAATTGTAATGATCGACGAAATAAGACCCTTACTAAGAGTTAGAAAATTTTGGATTTCACTTAGCATAACGACAGTTCTATTAATATTCATAAATCAGTTTAATAAAACAAACAACTAACATATATTCATATTAAAGCTTAATCGGTTTTTGCGTTTTATTTTACATACATGTTGATAACATTTTAAGAAAAATATTTAGACAACGAGTGTCAATGCTACAAGTAACAAACTGTATGTTATAATGATCTAAGTTAGCTGCGACTGAGCTACGATAGTATCCCAATAGGTTAACTTTCTAGTGAAATATATTTCAGCATATTCTGGGAATTATTTATGATGCTGGTTAGGTGAGAATGTAAGTGTCCGACTTATTGCCCTCGATAGTAGTCGTAGCGTATAGAAAGCTTCTTATCTTGCCATTTATGTATCGCCAAATAAATAAATTAAATAAAATATGCATTCTGATCTTATGCTAATCGGTATTCTATATAAAAATACTGTTTTATAACATATCTGCTCTACTACATATTCGTACGTGTAAAAAATCACAATAAAATTGTAAGAATTACTAAATTCACGTCTTGAAAAAAATATGATTTTTTTTCAAAACAGCAATGCGGATTTTTTCAACGTATAGCACATTTCATTAAATAAAATTAATTTAACAACTATAAGTTGGAAAGCTCCTTGCGTAAGATAACGAAAAACCGAACGAGTGTTTACTTGATTTTATTTAAAGTTCGGCAATTTTAGGATTTACTTTATTTACAATGAAGACAAAGAATAGATCTTATACTAAAAAATAAAATACATCAGTAAAATAATCGTAAATTACAAGAAGAAGTGATGCAGTAATAGCGTGTTTAGATAAAAAAAAATAACAAATATGTAAAAACTGTATTTTTTGTTATATAATTTTTATACTTACATATATGTATATAGAACATTTATTCGGGTGAAGCTGGAGAAATAAATATACATATCCAGGCATAACGTAGACGTAATAAATCTTTGGTATATTTCTTGGCACGACTATCACAAATCTTAAACTTTAAATTTTCCAACATTATTACAATAAAAAATTGTTGCGTTTTATCAAAAACTTGAATAAACCCAAATTTATCCTAACAAATATCGAACGATTTAACATTGTTTTTATATAAATCTGAAATGGATACGTATATTTTTTTTAGATAATAAGTTACGATTCACCTCGTGGCGGAGTTAGTGTAATAACGGAAAAGGGAGAGACGACCACTTCGTTCTTGCTCATACAGCAGGCGAGATCCTCAGACTCCGGAGTATATCAGTGTAATCCCAGTAATGCTCAATCCAAAACGATAACCGTGCACGTCTTAAACGGTGAGTATTTTTTTATTTGTTACATAAAAGTCGGATTAATCCTAGCAAAAAAAATATATATCAGCAGTATATATATATGTATGTACATTAAATAAAATATATTATGGTGTAAGCTGTGCTTACACAAGATTAATGGAATTTGGAAGAGAGCTGCTAAATAAGACTGCCATCGAGTTTTGGAGTTGGCCCTCCCTAATTGAAACGTCGCCATTTTGAGTCTGACAAATGAGTCTCACATTTGTCGTGAGATTCGACCTTCACGCTTAAAAATTTCGATACGTTGATTTTACTAAAATATACACAAAAATTTAATTATTTCAATAAATTTAATAACTCTTGGTACATTCGTGATACAATTTATTAATGATGTATGCAAAACTCAGCTTGTCATTATGTAGAAAATGAGGACATATTATCATATCGATAATGCGCTGCATTGCATATTACCATTCTCATGTAGACAAACGGTTGTCCGTGCTCTCAGGAGAGTACCCAGCTGCCATGCAGAGAGGAGGACAGGCGCTACTGTTGTCCTCACAGGGCCAAAGTATGCTGCTGGCCGCCTCCCTGATCTTGATGATATCCTGACATCTTCTACATACCTGTTCAACATATTGAGCTGAATGAAATAATTATGTAAGTAACAAATCATATTTTTAAAAAAATATGATTTATCAATACGATCAATCTCAATACGAAATACAAATAAATAATTATAATATATTTAAAATTTACAGATTACATTCTCAACGTTGTATCAAGGTTCTATTTCAGCATAATAGACTGTTTTTTTTTTTTAAATAACTGTACACATATTTAGACAATAGAGCGTGTTAAAGTTTATAATAAAATCGTTTTAATGTAAATATATAAATATGTGAAAAGTTTTTACTGCGGTATGGAAAGGGTATATGTAAAGTGATGTGTTGTGTAAATAAATAAAGACATCTTTATTTTCTAATAAAGTGCTAATTGGCACAGAGTGCACGGGTGCAAAACACAAAAAGAAGATTGTTATAATTTATATTAAAACTATTAGTACAGTAGTACTACATGTATCTGAAATTAATTTAATAAAAAAATAATTAAAACTGGACCTTAAAAGATATGTGCTAAATAGTGTTGACAGGGTTATGTTTTATAATGATATCGATTTTTGAAATTTCACAAATTATACCGATGTCATATTTTAATTTGTTCCAAACTATATGTATAATAGTTAAAGCAAAAAGATATTTTTAAAATATAATTTTTTAAGAAAATTTACGTAATTATTTTTGTTATATTCTTGAAAAAATGCTCATATACCTTTAGGGAATTTTAAA
>JAGXCT010035354.1:0-29562 GCA_022495035.1 Philopotamus ludificatus
TAGGTATTTTGGACACAGTGCCTCCTGGTAAATAATGCAGTGATAAGATAAAAAGTGTGGAGACATCACGAAAAGCTACAGCAACATAGGTAGTAATACCTACAACATTTAGGTATATTCTCAGAAGAAATCATTATTTTGATCGCAGAGTAAACATCCTTACCTTTAGTGAAATAGTGCTTCTCTATTTTACTTAGAAATTCATATTACAACGGAAAATTGTTAAGCATTGAAATTTAGTTAGAGAAATCTTTCAATTCGGAGTCTAATAATTTGAATTTGAGAGGCAAATTTATAAATATGAAATAATATCATGCGCGAGCTACCGAAATACCGCTTGCGAGCGACCGGTAGCTCGCGAGCAACCGTTTGGCAACCACTGCTTTAAAGGATATTACTTTAAGTATACGTGTCAAGATATTTTGACGAAGGATGATCAAGATAAATACAATGGGTAATAATTTTTACAATATATGGAATGCAACTAAATAAAAATGTACCTAGAAATAATTAAACTGCGTTAGATATTAATTTCTTTATTAATATCTTTTAATTTAATATCAAAATTATTCGTTTTTTATTAAATTATCGCGTAAAAATGTTCTGAAAAACTTAGCAACAACAATAGCGATCGGCATATTTAAATAAATTAAATAGTTTTCATTAAAATATCTTATATTTTGGATAAATACAAACACATTGAAGATACGACGTTATTTATAGTAAATAATTACTCATCTCCATATAATAAAAGACAACACTGAACTAATATTTCATACTAAATTATTCATATGTATATAATGTCCATCAATAATATTCAATATTATGAAAAATTACTATTGATACTGTAAAAATAATGGTCGTTGATAGGGTGAAATTATGACCCAACAGCCTAAAGACACACATTTACGGCCATGTTTGCTCTGTAAAATATCGCGCATAGCATAATTAGCACCATATGTTTATAATACACTTGAAAAATGCCGAAACCGATGTCGATGATGATGTAGTAATTGATTTCGTATTAAAAAATCAAACAAATCAAGGACTTTGGCCGTCGAATGTTCCACAATCGCGTCAGTATTCGACAGAAGTACAACATTGCCATCACCTTCTCCTTAAAATTTCGACCTTTGATCGGCAAATTCTAAAATCCATCTGGGGAATTATTATTTTTTTAATCAAAAACGGAAATTGTGCGGTAAGGATGTGTGTCTATAACCACGCAAACAAAAATATATTCGGTATTTAATATACGGATGGCCATTACACATATCAGTGACACTACAACAGTGGTAGACGTGACTTTGACAATATCCATTCACGATGGCGACTAACCAGTTTAAGTTGAGAGGAACCATCGCTCTGGTTCTGTGTCTTTCGATCGTTACAGTTCAAAGCAGAGCACTGCAAAATAATTACAAAGTCATCAACAAATGCCGGATGACATGTTATATCATGATGATTCGTTATGGCTGTTTATCAACGATATGTGTACCATATAAAATTTATGAAGTAAAAGAAATCATGGCAACTACATCTACAACCACAACTCCATTACCAGAAACAACAACAACTACAACTCCATTGCCAGAAACAACGACGCCTTACAAATCACCAACTAAATTTGAGCCAAAGCAGATCATCGGCTCACCTATGCGCTGTGGTCCTGGTAAAGGATTGGACCCCAATGGCAAGTGCGTTGATCAATGGGACTGAAAGGTAAATTAAATTAAAATAATTAAACATTATCATATGATGAATTATCAAAAAAAACGCAATACCAGTCATCCAGATTATTTAATCGTTTAATTATATTTTCCAGGATGTTGCGGTTTCCTCATCATATCACAAGGTCAATTTCACACATGTGGATATATATATTTTCCCTAATCACGACAGCATCAATCTCAGCTCAACCATGTCGAATTTTAAAACTGCAAATATCAATATGGATCAGAATTTTCATATTTCCCCCAAGAACGAGAAAGAATATCGTACTTAAACGCTGAAAAAATGTTTTTTTTTATACAATTATGCAATGTTATTTATATTGTTATTTTAACAAGAATATTTATTCATTATTGTAATAAATAAATAATTTTATTTATCTCATTAAATGTATTTTATTCAATAATTCCGTCTATGTATAAAAATGAATCAGTCTTCAGCGGAATACACCATATCTATATATATATATAATAATAAATTAAATCATTTGTTTGACATGATTCAAGTATAAATAATAAACTTAAATGATTATTTTTCTGAAAGAGAATCAAACAAGAATCTGATATGAGAAGAACTTTACAACTTGTGCTAATGATTAATTATAATGTGTTTGTAAATAGTACATGTTATGTAGATAAGGTCATTCGTGGTTCATAATAGATTATATTTAATTTAATAAATAACATAATAAAGGTTTAATGACATATGACCTGGACGCAATAATATCGGTTGAGACCAAAAGAGGCAGCCGGTCGAGACTCGACTTTTGAAAGATGGTCATCTGCTGCTATTCCTAGCCCTACATGTCCATCTCAGTTGATAGTCAGGTAATCTGATATTCATTGAACATCATTGCATTATTTATTATTTTATATAAAATCATAATGGCCATCGATTATCACAATTGATGGAACACAACTCGAATGAAAGACTGCACTTTCATTTTAGTTTATTTTTAATATAAAATACTAATATTTACACGTGTTTATCTAATCATATATAATCACATATTACAGATCTTTGAAATATGGCCGATCCGACTATACAAACATTTTGTTGTCATCGTGGTCACATAGACGCTAACATGTCGCTCAAATTAATGGGGGAATTCAACACCACCTCGTATAACATCCTGTGTTTATCGTCGTCAATCATCGGTATCTTAGGAGCTATATGTCAGGTATAAAAAATAATAATAAACAATGCGTTGAATCGAAAATAAATTGATATAATTTTATAGATTTTACCCATATCAGAGAGAGTGATACAAGATAATCGAACTAGAATAATGCCGAGGACGCGCGGAAGGAAAATCATATTTTGGCTAGCCATCGCCGATCTTATGGCTTCACTCGGCATGTATATTATATAAATATTCATTAAAAATAAACGCAGCTTTAATAATACGGACGTATATTTCAGGCGTATTCGTGAGATCGATAGTATGGATTCAGTTTAAAAATGTCATGACGTCAGAAAATAACGATTACGAAATACTTTTTTGTATATTGGCTTCGGTAAACATTTTTTTTTATTTAAATAAAATTCAAATATTGGTATTGATTTAATTTGTGAATGTGATTTAGGCGTGGACGCAGTTTTTCTATATGGCTACGTGGACGTGGACGTTATGTTTCGCCGTCGACGCTTATCTGATGATCAAAAATAAACCGTCGTACATCCACACGTTCCATATGATCGCGTGGGCCCTACCGGCAGTACTCACCGCAACTGGACTATCTATACTTTACATTCCTAATGCCGAGTAATTTAAATTAATTTTATTTTTATATATTAGGGGGACCGAAAAGTAATCAAAAATTTTTTTGTTGACGAAAACCATTTATTTATTAAAAAAATCTTAAATACTTTCAACAAAATAAATTACATTATGTTCTAACAGTTTTTGCCAGCGTAGAGGGCAGTTGTTCGATTATCATTTTAAAAAAGTCCTCCGATTTTTCATTGAAACATTTTTTCAAGTGCGTTTTTACTTCTCCGACATTATTCAATTGTTTACCTCTCAACACATTCAAAAATAATTTTAAAATGTTAAGCACTTAACCTAGTAAAAATTAAGTAATTCTATTATTATTATAGTTATACAGTTTTTTTATGTCAAATACACCCGTTTGCAAATCAAATGCATCCTTTTACCTTTGCGAATCAAATGCACCCTTTTGCAAATCAAATACAACTTTTTACAAATCAAATACAACTTTTGCAAATCAAATTGACCATTTTAAAAATTAAGTTAAATAATTAAATATTTTTCCGTATATAATACTTTTTTTTATCAGTTCCTTCAAAAATGTAAAAAACGGGTTCCACTGTATTTGTGTAGTACCCTGAATTTACGTTTTCCCACTAATTACGTTTTTTTCAGTTCAGTTCAGTTCATTTAAAAACGTTCATCAGTTCCTTTAAAACGCACATCAGTTCCTTTAAAAACGTAAAATATGGATTCCACTGTATTTAGTACTGCGATTCCAACCCCGAATTAACTTAATTTCTAAAAGAGTGCATTTGATTTGGAAAAGTTGTATTTGATTTATAAAAAGTTGTATTTGATTTACAAAAGGTGCATTAGATTTGTAAAAGGATGCATTTGATTTGCAAAAGGGTGTATTTGACGTAAAAAACTGTATTACTGAAAATTGATGTATTATCTTCGGAATGAATCTCTCTATAAGGAAATATTATTAACTCATAACTCCTCAAACTATGGTACGAGTTTCAATGAATTTTTTTTTTTATAAATTGATTAAAAAATCGTAATTGTAAAAAAGAATCACGTCAAAATATTTAGATTTGACAAAGGTAGAGACAACATGCTATGAAAACGATAAAAATAATTACCGAGGTGATGATGATGACGATTTCGTATGGTTTTTACTTTGTCATTCTTCATGTGCTCGTCGTTGTTGGGACTTCCTCCGACATTTCGGAGCACACCAAAAACAGTGTTAGTAGGCTACGTAATCCAGGTGCAGGTTGACCCACTAGCCGTTCGGAGGGGCGGGCCCCTCTTTGAGCCGGCAGGCCAACATCGCACGCCTTAGCGATAGTCTAAAACACCCGCCGGTGCGGCATTGCTTCCATCCGAATGAGTTTCCTCGTTGCCGCTACGGCCTGGGAACTGGAGGACAGGGAGACTTTGCTAGGATTGGTAATTTAGTGGAGGACGGCTTGAGGAACTATCCCGGCATTTGCTTTTGGGTGGCTACGAAGCCGGGGCAACCTAGCCTAGGCTAATCCTGCCTCTACACCAGTTACTGATGAGAGAGGCGCTGAGAGGTGTTCCTTACCAGGTCAACTGAACGGGCCGGAGTGACGAATGTGTTGGGACTTAATAGTCCATGGCGTTGGTTTTTGTTATAGTGTGGGCTTCCTGTGGTCAATCCTCGGCGGGCTTCTTTGCCTACTGGCCCGGTCAGATGTCGATGTCAAGTTTATCCAGTCATGCTTCAGCATATTCGTCGGCTTTATTTAAGGCGTTGATGCCTCCGCTCAGTTTTCTCAGAGGGCAATCTCACAATGTCCACGATGTGGAGTATGGCCGGATATATTCCGGACGCCGCAGTCACATTTACGCTCGATTGACATTCCCCAATTGTGCAGCATGTTGGCGCATCGGCCGTGTCCCGATGCCTCGCGTTATCGTATCGTGTTGAAGGATTCATTTTTTGTTATCGACCAAAACAGATCCTTTTTTTGAGCTCTTGTTTTATTCGCTGAGTTCTTCACAATACACTGTCGCTATAACGATTCAACCACGTTAAAGGAATTCATAGAGCTCGTCGAAAGAATTTTGATTACTTTTCGGTCCCCACCAATATCATTCATAAAAAAATTAATATTGTATTTTATTTCAGATGCAATAGCGTGGCGTCGTTACGAATAGCATTCAAACGAATTTTACCCAATTATTGTGCTACGTATATACCGATAGCGATAGTTATGATTGTGAATCCCATAATATATACGTTATCGTGTAGAGACTTGGAGACAATCGTGGCGTTACCGCACGCTCAGGTCTCGTTGACATTATTTACTCCAAATCGGCCAAAATACTAATCCAAATTACATTTACAGATTACTAATAAGGAGAGATACATTTCGGACGGTCTGAAATGTAAATTCGCACTGATAAATTTGGTGTTTTATATATGCTGGCTGCCAAATATCATCAACGGCATACTGTTATGGACGCTCTGGGTCAATCTGCCGGCGAATACGATCGTTATTCTGTGGTATATCATGGTATGGAACGATAATTTAATTGATATACGTTGTAAATGCGTCTGTTTTTATTATAAATGTTGTTTCAGGCGTTCATGAATCCGTTGCAAGCTTTTTTCAACGCATTAGTCTACCGACGTTGGACTCCGGGTGCTCAAAAAATAAGGATGCCCTCTATTTTTTGTAAACCGCGTTTCAACGACGACGAGAGTTCTCCGTACACTCCGCTGCTACGTAATAATTTACGACCGTCGCGATTAAATCTGAATATAAGTCCTCAGCATACCATTAATGCATCATCTTCTATATGACCTAAGCGTTGTTATATTTAAGTTCGAGATTATCGTATATATTTTGAAATCCCACCGTTTGAGTCAATATTAATGCTTTGAACGCGGCTCGCATGAACTTGGGTCTGTACCGGACTTTAACTTGTGTCTACAAGTAAACTAGATAGAAATAGTTGTTAGTTTTTGCTTCAGTGAGTGCACAAACTCGGCTAATATTAAATTAACAGATTGCGAGGGTCACGGGACACAAACGCAATAGCAATCGGGTCCGTGTTTTGAATTGAAATACACAGAGCACTCCATGGACCTGAAGAGAAAGTAATCGGAAGGAGCAAGTTCTGAGGAATTTGAAGGGTATGGCAGAAACTCCTGAATTTGTTGGGGTCACTCTTGCTTTATAAAGATGTCCATTATTGTGGTGAAGAATTCCCCTTTCGGTAAAACAATATTGGACGTTTGATTTTTATTTTCTTGTTTAAACTTTATAATCTTTCGAATTATTTCTCTTACATCCTATCAAATGCATAAAATAACTTTTCAGTCTATTAAACCAGACTTAGGGGTCGGAACGGGAGTTTCATTCCGAAAAATCCATCACCTTTTTCAACTTATGTTATTGTAAACGATCCATATCTCCAGCTACAATTTGGTGTAAAAATGATAGAATTCTTTATCTCAGCAACAAAAAATTGCATATGTTTTCCGTTTGTCATCTTCGGGTAGTATGTGCGGTGTCCAAATTCCATTGGAAAATTTTTCTGGGGCCTCATTAATTCAGGGGGCCTCAAAGTTCGAACGATGCAAGCCATCGCAGCCTTTGCATAAAACTCTGCAGGAGGCCCCTGATTTTTTCTAAAAACAATACATATTTGCCACATCGAAATCGCTAATATATATCATCGAGACGAGAGAAGAAGCAACAAAAATGAAAAGTTTTTACATAAATTGATGTTAAATTAATTATGTATCCAAAACATTGCAAATTGAGTAAAAAAAAACGTGTGTGGTTGTGAAAATATTTTGAGGGGCCTCAAAATTGAATTGGGCCTGGGGCCTCCAAGTTCTAAATCCCCCATTGCAAAATTTCCATTCTATTTGTTTTACCGATACAAATGTGACTGTACACAACCTTAAAGATTGGAGTCTCTTCGACATTTCCTCGATAGTTAATCGAGGATCCGACTAATCAACATCGACATTTTACCCTTAATATTAAATGTTTGTCCAGATTTTTATTTATTTAATTATTTTAAAGACCAGTAAACATATCACTTCTTTGAAAAAATAATTTGATAAAAATTAGCGCCGCGTACAGACGCAGATTCTTGTTTAGCTCTGCCGTGTTCAAAGGGTTAATATATATTTTTTTAAAAAAATTCTATATAATATATAAATTCCAAAAATACAATCTATATTAATTATACTAATGTGTGAAATTTGCAATAATTTTCTTATACTATTTTATTCGATAAGACCAGGGTGATGACGTATGTCCGTAGATAACTAATGAATCTAATTATTATACTTTTCTTTTCTACTCTTTTTTTTATTGTTATTGATACGTAGTTGCGTAATTGATAGACTTAAAATTACCAAAAAGGTTAACAATGTAACATAATCTGTGATTGAAATATTTAAAGACTTGCGTTATTCAGATCTCATCAATGTTTGGGTAAAAATGAATATATTTTTTTTAATGACCAATAATTTATATCCAAAAACATACTATAAGTGTAAACATACAACAGTTTTCCAAAGATGCATGAAAAAATGTATTAAATAACATAATCTATGCGGAGATTTGCATATTACTATTAGGGGGACCGAAAAGTAATAAAAAAAAATTTTTGCCAACGTAACTTAAGCGTTTTCACTCATCGTGTTATTTTTGCAACGTGAGCCCTCGCGTTATCGTGTTGATGGATCCTTTTATTACTGGATTATTGTATAGCACCCATTTCTCATCTCCAGTTAGAATTTGCCGCAAAAACAGATCGGCTTCATACCGAGACGAAACTACTCCGTCACTTCACGAGGAACCCAAACTCCCTGCCAGTACAATTTTTTTATGCGCCGAAGATGATACCTAACTGTAAACCATGAACAGCCAATCTTTGATGATAATTCCTCAATTGTTTGATGAGGATCTGAATCCACAATCGCCTTCAGGATATCATCATCTAGTTTTTGGAGTCTTTCTTTTCATGTGACATCTTTGAGATTCCTATATTTCCATTTTCAAACTTTTTAAACCACCGATGACACTTGTTTAGTTTCAGAATGCCCTCGTAAGTATCGGTATTTTTTTTTCACTGCTTCGTTTGCCTTAATTCCTTGATCGAACAAAAATAGCATACAATGACGTAAGTATGCTACTCCTATTGTTGGCCTTGACATCTTTCATCCTTGGTAGAAAAAAAAATTGTTAACCGAAGGATAAAATTTACAACCATAGTTTTCTCGACACAATCTAACTGTGAATGAGCAAATTGAAGAAATTTTGATTACTTTTCGGTTCCCCTTACACATTCGATTCTCTTTTTGCATTAGGAATACGTTCTAAAGATTACCGTGTAAAAAAAATACATTTACCATATGATAATGGATAGTAGTTCCATTACTTAAAATCATCTCGTAATTAA
The DNA here is from genome assembly GCA_022495035.1 of Philopotamus ludificatus. Taxonomy (NCBI): domain Eukaryota; kingdom Metazoa; phylum Arthropoda; class Insecta; order Trichoptera; family Philopotamidae; genus Philopotamus; species Philopotamus ludificatus. The sequence continues at coordinate 8,906 of JAGXCT010035354.1, forward strand.
TACGGTTTTCCATTTGATTCAACTAGTATATATTTATTCATTGTTGCTATCAGAAATAACACTATGCCGAGATATGTCTGACAATATTTTGTTAATTATTATAACAAAAAAGTGATAATGCAAAAAAATCAGTGTTAAACCGTATCATCATTTGCCAGTCACAAGGCTCTCACTCGCCGAGGCCAAAGGAACCTGAGTCTCACACGTGACGTGAGGGCTCCCCTTTCGTGTCCATACCGTGGGGACCCGAGCCGTCTTGGTATGCGTTTTTTTATAAAGAGTTTCCCTATATATATTTATATTATAAAAAGAGGATCGTATGTATTTTAGTTTTTAAGTCTATACAAAGAATTATATATATATATACTTATATAATCCCAATGATATTTTTAAAATTTGTATTTCATTAATTAATTATTATAAAAGTTTTTGATATTCGTATTTCATTATCGTTTGTATTTAATTATTTAAATAATTTGAACTGATATTTTATAAGCAATTTTATTGTGTGTGAAGATTAAATTTATATTAATTTTGCACCAAAGGCAAAAAGGTAAAACCCCCTTTTCTATGGGGCTCCGAAGTCAGCGGCGGATTTCCCCTTAGGCACATGGGGCCTCATTAAAACGATTTATTATTAGATTTTTTTCAAAATAAAAATAATAAATAATTAAGCAGTATTCCCTAAATTGAATTGACAAATGAAAAACGCCAGCTATGACATGTTTTTCAGGTGGTTACCCTAACAGTCATATTTCGAACCATATGCACCGATTCTTCAGCACACCATTATCCATAGCACAGGGGCCCTTGTGGTACAGCTCTGCAGGGGCCCCTGAATTTTTCTAAAGATAATGCATATTTGTAACATCGAGATCGCTAATATTGATCATCGAGAAACTAATAAAAAAAGAAGAAGCAATAAAAATTAAAGAGTTTAATTTTGTTTTACTCTCCGTCTTTTTACATAAATTTATGTGCAATTAATTATGTATCCAAAACTTTGCTAGTAAAAAAAACGTGCGCATAGAATGCACATTATAGGGTGTAGGGGTAGTGAAAATATTTTAAGGGGCCTCAAAATTGGATTGCACCTGGGGCCTCAAGTGCTAAATCCGCCACTGTCCGAGGTACTCAAAGACAAAATGAACTTAACGGGGATGTTGAATCAAACAGAGTAACAATTCAAGAATTATGATGCTGGCACTATAATTTTAATTTAAGTCACAATTTTAATTTTTAAATATATATTGAATTAATACAAAACGATTTTTATTTATTATTTATGTTCCTTAAATTTTATATCCAAACTGACGCTCAGATCAGATTTAATCTGTATTTTTTCATCTTCGGGAACACGAAGAAGTCTCAGAGACCATGTCCGTTGAACACGGAGACTGAGGAATCATACCGGTAATGTTTTTGGCCAAAAATTTGTATAAAGGGATTATTAATATATCCAAATAGCAAAAAAATCTGCGTATTTTTTGATCAAACCTTGTACATAGTCGTAGATTTCACAATATTATCTCGTTTTACCCAATTCTGATGACGTCGAGAACATATATTAACCCACTCAGCTCAGGGTCAAAATGTTAACGAGCCATTACTGATATTAGAGATCGGCGAGTTCAATATTTTGCAATGATAACATAATCATCTAATCGGCGGAGTGAAATTAAGCTTATTCTATATTAGATTGACCTTGAAATGTCGGAATCGAAAACGATGGACACGTGCATCCAATACTTTGTTTTCGCTTGTGGTATTGATTAATAATATAATAACTCCTACCATCTAAGATAACATTGAGTACGGGCCTGAGCCGTCGAGGGCCACCCTAGAGCAAACTGGCTCCGGAAAGCCCGCGTGAGTTGACCTGCCAGGCTGGTTATTGCTGCTTTGGATTCTGGAAACTTAATGAACTTAATGAATAAGGGATGGAGTTTGCGGAAGTGGCAACCCTGCACAATTCTGTCCATTTCGCAAGTCTTGCAATGCTGGGCGTGAGGATAGTGGGGATGAGGGAACCGATCCCTCATTCCGTAACGTGAAATCAAAGCAACTCGCAAGTGTACAGACGAAGCGGGTGTGAGGTCGCTTCCGACCTTTCAGGGTCCTCCTTTCACTTGGCTCACAAAGTCAGCCTACCGCACGGAGTGAGTTTAACGTGTCCTAAGGTAGAGCCCCTCTCATGTGGTATTGATTTTAATTATTAATTCGGTACATTCCATAAATATGGATAGATTGGAATATAATGACAAAATCTTACTTGACAGATGGCGATTCTGATCAAGTCGGATAATATCAGTAAAAATGTCACGACAGTCGGGAAACTATTTTCGGGAAAATCACCCTAATTTCGACCATGCTCGAAATTCTTAAAATAAAATAAATTGACAGCTGGTGCGTATAAAATATAAATTGTCTTTTAAAAATATAAGTAACGGCTACGACTTGTCGTATTTTATCGGAATTATTAATCTTGATTTAACAAAGAATGATTGTGACTCATTTGCTTGTAAATACATTTAAATAAAATATGATTATGGCTGATTTTTAAGGTCGATCGAGGCCAAACTAAATTTTTATTTGAATTTTATCATTCATTTGTTTTTTCACTATTAATTTTTTCTCCTTTTTGCTGTTGAGTGTTATCTCGATTCAAAATGTGTTTGAATCCAGCTTGCCCACATTACGAGGGGGGACAGACGGGTCGCCGCAAGTCGAGGGCACGAAATAATTCGAGAAGCACAAACAGATCTAGAAGCAGATCCAGGAAATCCGCACCGAAAAAAACTAAAAACACTAGAAAACGCAGTAGATCGAGAAGCAAAAGACGATCTCAACAAAAATATAAGTAGAATCACCATGAAAATTCTTTTCGAAAAATAAATTACTATGAAATTGTAATTAAAATAAAATTTATGTATCTGTAATAACTTAATTAAATAAATAAATTTATTATTTAAATTATTCTTATATTATTATTACTTTCAAAACACTTTATTTATTATTCATCGTGTTGGTAATGTCATTGATATTGGTAATGTCATTGATATCAAATCACATTTTAGATAACGTGTAATCAATACTGTATTGTTCTTATTATCATACATTCCTAATGGATAGATTAACGATCTAGAATTATAATTGATTTGTAAATTTTTCCGCAAAACGGGATACGAATAAAACAAACGAGTCGTATATTAAATGCATATATGAAATATATATTCATAATTTAAAACTAAACAGCGTTATGGTTAACAATTTTTTTATAAATAATATTTAAATAAAACAAAGATGTAGAATCTATCACAATTGCACTTTTGTATCATAATTGGCCTTCGGGGATGCCCATCGTTACGTCCGTGATGTCCTTAACGATCATATGAGCCACTTGCCATGCGAGCTCCTCCTTCGCCTTGTCCTTCTCGCCGTGAACCAGCTTGTTCACGACCCGTTTAATCACGGAAGGATCTCTTTTCTCCGGATCCGGCTCCATACACGATTCAAATCTACCTAAGCTATTAACCCGTCCTAAACACAACCCTTTTTCGGTTTTTCTCCGCCATAATAATTCACCGCTATATAAATGTTTCGAGTCTATTCTCATCGTGGACGAGCCGCTGTTGCTCTTGGGCATATCGCCCATCGCCAATAACGTATTTCTTGTACTCGCACTTATCTCGCTACTACAATCGGATGCTGATTTTTTATGTTTTTTCGTCGACTGCCAATTGCCTTGGACAGAACTTATCATTTCAGATAAATATTTATAATACAGTTGTGACGTAAGGAATGTGGTAATATATTGACGCAATACTTTCAATATAATTCTGAACGGTTTATGAAAACAATCGGGAGAGGGTCCATCGTCTTGGCATATGTTTTGTTCTACGTCGAAGCGCACTTCAGAAGATAAACCTAAAGAACTCGTCGCTTGCAACGAGAAATATTTGTCGTAGAGTATTATGGCGTCGTTTTGAGCCTGTTCCGAATTATAATTGGTACTATTTTTTAATTGTTCTTTGAAATTGATCACAGCCATGATAAACTCCAACAGAAGGCTGATTTGCTCTTGTTCTAAATACTCCATGAAATAGAAAAGTGCCATTTGATTATATATTATGTCTTCGATCGTTAAACTGCCGCTGGTTAATATATCTATCTGATATTTGTAATGGTAATCGCTTTGCACGTATTTATCGAAATATTGAGAGGATAATTGGCTAAAGACGTGCTCTTGAGCCGTCTTAAAAATATGCGGTTGTATTAACCCCTCGGGATGGCAGATCGACGATATGATGGAATTCCGAATATCGTCGGGTATATCTAATTTACAAGGTGATTCGAGGGCTATAAATTTTTTAAATATATTGACTGCGTCGTCTAAAAGTTTGTTTTTCTTATTATCTAATTCGTTTATCCCGTTTTTATTCGTTAAATCGGCCGGGTCGATCTTCATGCTGCACACCGTACATTCGGTATCGTCGTTATTTACACTGTACGTGCACGTCGAGCCGTTTTCGAGGTATTTAGAATTTTCGTGAAGGCTCGAATCAAAGCTGACCGTTCTACTCACGGTCTCGTGGGGGAGACAACACGTTTTGTACGACGTTTGATATATGCAATGAAATCTGACGGCAGTTTTAAAACTCTCCACCTCGGTCCAAAACTCTATGAGGGGATACGACGAAATCGACTCCATGAATTCGACGAAATACGCCAGCGATTTTTTATCGCTCAACGTATCCAACAAATTCTTAGACAATCGTGACGTTTCACTGATGCAGATATCTTGATCTGAAAAAAAGCATTGTTTAGTGATTCGTATGCGTTGTATTACTATTAAAATGATATAAATTCACCGTCGTCTTCGAGATGATCCAATTTAAACTGTTGATATAAAATATTTGCGTCGTTTTTGTTTGATCCCGATGGTGATTCCAGCTCCTTAGGGGATTCTGGTGGTCGCGTTGGAAATTTTGACTTTCCACGCGCTGAAATTAATTCGTTTCATAAATATTATGCGATAAATATCAACAAGAAACTCTCAACGAAAAGCGCAAATATTCAAATAATTCGATTTAATTTGCTAATTGATTGATAAATACCTGCATTTTTCCAAAAATTCAACATAATTCGCACTGTTTACATCTTGACATACATGACATTTACGCTTTGACAAGGGCAAACGCGTTGATGATAGGGAAGAGATCAGGTCAGGCACCAGTGGTCATGCCTCTGTATCAGTAACTGCGCCTCACCGTCCTCGTAGCCCCGTCAAGGAACTCGACTGCCAATAATTTGACAGATAAACAGGAATCAGCAGTCGGACTATTGCGCAGCGGTCGATACGCCTTTCTAGCCAGCTACTCTAAATAATTTAATTTACCCTTTAACAAATTCTAATATAAAAAAATAATAGCATTAAATGTATGTATACGAGAAAATAAATATGATCATTATATAATATAACATTTAAAGTTTGTATTTGAAAATATTTTAATTTTCGTAAAATTTTTATAAAAATTAAAAATGCTATTATATATATTTATTCATAATAAGATAAAAAGTTTAATGCTATAAATACCATGATAAAAAAATACCAATATAAATAAATTGATGTGTTTATACGGTACACATTTCAAACAGCTGAGTTGCTGGACATATTCAATGAAATTATTACTCCTCGCCCTCCGTTCGGTATGATATCCAGTGGCGGATTTAGTACTTGAGAGGCCTCAGGCGCAATTCAATTTGGGCCCCCCTTAAAAATATTTTCACTCCCCTTACACCCTATAATATGCATTCTACGCGCAATAATTAATTGCACATCAATTTATGTAAAAAGACAGTTCTTCTCTTCTTTTTTTATTAGCTTCTCGGTGATCGATATTATTTACAAATATTTATTATTTTTATATAAAATCAGAGGCCCCTTGATGGCGTTGTTCCTTAATGTCAGGCTTAAAATCAGTGCATGTGGTTCGATATATGGCCGTTAGGGTATGCACCTTAAAAATATGCCGTAGCTGACGTTATTCAATTGTCAATTCAATCAAGGGCGTGCCGTCCATATGGTTAGATTGTGGGGCGCACACAGGCGCCGGGGCACCAAGAGGGAAAAAATTTAAATTCAAAAAAATAATTAAATAAAATCTATTACAATTCTTAAAATCTACATCAAATAATATAAGTAATTCGTAGGTCGTTTAATCAAGTGCACCAAATGTACATAGGCGATAATTGAAGTTCTGCACACAGCGCTGGATACTCTTGGCGTGCCACTGAATTCAATTTAGGGAAATCTTGCTAAATTATTCATTATTTTTGTTATGAAAAAAAAAAAAAACACGAAACTGTTTTGTGAGCTGAACACTCAGGCCCCCTGAACTAATTCATTAATTCGGGGGCCTCAATCCCAGGCGTTCGCCTTATGTGCCTAAGAGGAAATCCGCCACTGATATCTTTCTTTGAGCCACGTCCTCCAAATCAAAGTATGCAACTTCCAAATGCTTCCTAATCCTCTGAATTGTCCTCAATGCTAGTTTCAATTTGTTTCAACGCTGCATTATTCTAACCTTTACCGAGAATTTACAAACAAAAACATGTATTAAGAGAATTTTCTGTATTTCCTGTGTAAACTTTTATAATTCTGGTCGCCTACTCGCATTTATAGATCAAAAATAATATTTATATATATTTAATACGTCGAAACCCTGTTTTTACGTGCCAGAATTCACGTTTTCCCTCTATTTGCGTTGATTTTTTACAATCCCGTTTTATTTTAGTATCTTATATCTAACCCCGAATCTAAGTTGAGTCTGTATATTAACGTAGCCATAGGGTGTATTTGGGACCCCAAGTTTTTTTCGAATAACTCCTTAATATAAATCCTTGATGTCCCAAACTTTTTGTATTTGTCAAAAAAAGTCTAAAGAATAAATATAAATAATCATTGACCTTTATTGTCAATGTGCTATGTTTTTTATCGCTCCGTGCCGAATATGAGCGAGAAAAAACATCCAGCATGTGCAAGTCCGAGCGAGAAAAAATATCGTGCTATTCCAGGGTAGAAAACAATCCGGAGAGGGCCTCATTCGCAGTGGGCGTATATATATAATAAATAACTATTTATATTCATAGAATAGTCCATTAAGTATTTTCGCAGAATTTATCAACTTGAAATTTTTGGGGTCTATTTTCATTCATTAATTTCTTACAAAATATACCCCATCGGTTAATATTCCTCGCCCAAACGCTTATCTAGTGAGTCTATAATGGTTGTCAAATGCTGATGATATTATCTATATATCAATTATTTTATTCAATTTTTGGAATAAAAACACTTTTAAATTGATTAAATTAATTCGCGTTGAAATATTATTATTTATATGTATATACAAATGTTAGAATGAACTTTACGTCGTATTTTAATCAAAAATAATTTTAAACTAATATTATATCAATTAAAATATATATTTAATGAATTATATAAAACTTGTTTTTAAATAACATCAGCATACTGATTAGTACCGTACAGTTATTATAAAATGTATTCTGGTTAATATACTGTATAATTATTTTACCGTACGCTTTGACAAAATCAACACCATGCACGTTTCTTGGTAACATGTCTTGCAGTTTTTTTAACTTTATCAATATTTGCTGTCGACGTTGCGATATTATGTATTACCACTTTGTAGCTATATTACTCAGACTAAATGCAATTATCAAATAAGTCTATTATATGTTCAATAAATATTAATGTCTCCTTTATTATTAGTAACATAAAACTTATCTTTATTACATTTTTTTTATACATATTTCACACATTCACGATTAAATAAAAAGAAAGTACTGGCGATATTCCAAATAAAAGTTTCTTATAAGGTTGATAAAAATATAATAATAAACAAAAATACAAATGAATGATAAAATTCAAATTCAATTTTAGTTGGCCTTGATTACCAATATAAATCAGCCATAACCATAATTTATTTAGGTCAAAATTTAAAAAAAATTGAGCTTGTTCGAAAATGGAGTGATTTTCCAGAAAATAAATTACCAACTTTTATCTGCAATGTGTAGCAATGGAAGAGATATTATTCAAGAGCAGTATGGCGACGTCATTAAACAAGATATTGAGATCCTGAAGATCTGACAGGATACATAGCAAGTAATTTATAAAATCCTCAGCAGACAACTGCTTTAAAATCCCTACCCCAAATATATAAAAGCAGAAAAACGCACAATTTCTAAATTAAAAACAAAACGAGGGATAAAACCGCAAATCCAGTGGTGGATTTAGAACTTGAGAGAATTTTGAGCCCTCTCTTCCTTTTTTTTACTCAATTTGCAATGTGATACATAATTAATTTCACATCAATTTTTATTAGCTTCTCGATTATTGAAATTAGCGATCTTGATGTTGCAAATATTTACTATTGTAAGAAAAAAATCTGGGGCCCCTGAGGGTCGAGGGGAATTTGCAACCGGGGCACTGCCCCATACAAATTTCTCCTGATAAAAAATATAATTCGATTAAATATGCGAACCGTATTTAACTGCACTGGTCACGTGGTCGCTAGTTTTGAAGTAAACGAGTGTTTGGTTAGGTAGTGGAGGTAAAGAGAAAAGCTCCGTATTACCGTATACAGAAGGTCGTTTTCGTTTGCTGAGTAAGTCTGTTCGGGGCAGATCTGTATATGCCCCGCTGGTCTATATTAGCATGGTCTCATTTCTCTTTTCTGAATTTGAATATCATCATCAACTGATTGATGAAAATCTTTTAAAGTTTCCATAATTTGATTGATGGTTTATATGTAAAAAAATGTTATAAAATCAATGGTCACATTTCGTGTTCTCATGCTTTCGCTATATAGAATGCGCCCTCTTTCGAGATGATGGACTAATCAGAGCGTCCGCATCCCTTTCATAGACAATGTCTTCATTTTCATACCTGCTATCGGGTCTTTTCGACAGACGACAGGGTGATTCGCTCACGCTGTCATGTCAATCACATCTCCGTGATTTCTCTCGTACCGGAGATATATCTCTGGGATCCTTATCATTATCTCGTACCGGAGATACGTCTCCGGGATCCTTATCATCATCTCGTACCAGAGATTCGTCTCTGGGATCTTTTCATCACACCTATTATCGAACTGACGACACCTGCAAATTCTTCAATAAACATCAATATCAAAACAAAGCGTGTTTTCACTTGATCTCGATCTTCGAAGCGATCGTCAACTACCGGACGGTCGAACGTTTTGGCGCCAGCGGTCGTGTACCTTTTTGATACGCGAACTCGGGTGCCTTAACATTATTGGAGGCAGCGACGGGTTACCATTTTTTTGGACTACTGTCGTGCCCCTTAACATAATTGGTGGCAGCGGTGGGATACCTTTTTGGTACTACTGTCGCGCCCCCCCTTAACATTTTGGTGGCAGCGGTGGGATACCTTTTTGGTACTACTGTCGCGTAGTCAGTATTTTTAGTTTTTTTCGGTACGGATTTCCTGGATCTGCTTCTAGATCTGCTTGTGCTTCTCGAATTTTTTCGTGCCCTCGACATGCGGCGACCCGTCCCTCGTAATGTGGGCAAGCTGGATTCAAACACATTTTGAATTGAGATAACACTCTGCAGCAAAGTTGAAAAAAAATAATAGTGAAAAAACAAATGAATGATAAAATTCAAATTCAATTTTAGTTTGGCCCTTAAAAATCAGCCATAATCAAATTTTATTTAAATGTAACAAACTTATGAGTCACAATCATTCTTCTTTAAATCAAGATTTATAATTCTGATAAAATTCGACAAGTCATAGCCGTTCTTGTATTTTTAGAGAGACAATTTATAATTTATAGGCACCAGCTGTCTATTAATATAAATTTGATCATGATCTAAATTAGGGCAAGTTATCTGATTCGATGTCATCTCTTATTAATCAAATAAGATTAATCAAATTTATCTATATATAGAGAATGTACCAAATTAATGATAAAAATTAATACCACCAAAATGAAAACAAAATACTGGGTGTACGTATTTGTTGTAAGTCATAGATTTTAATTTTTTACTTTTATTTTACTGCGGATTACTTCTATTCCCGACGACAAAAAAAAGATGAAAGAACGAATCTCCATAGATGACTGAACTACACAGATTTTTTTGGGTGCGTTCAGTCATCTATCGTCCGTTAAGTCCGGGCTAGGCGCACGACTTCTCTGATGTCGTCTCTCAGCGAAGATGCTATTCGGAGGTGTAAGGACGATGATGTGCAGAATTGCTGAAGCTGCGATTCTCTCTGGCGTAAGGCAAGGGAGGAATGTCGTCATGTCAATCACATCTCCGTGATTTCTCTCGTACCAGAGATATGTCTCTGGGATCCTTATCATTATCTCGTACCAGAGATACGTCTCTGGGATCTTTATCATCATCTCGTACCAGAGATTCGTCTCTGGGATCTTTTCATCACACCTATTGTCGAACTTCTCTCGAATCTTCGAAGAGCGATCGTCAACTACCGGACGATCGAACGTTTTGGCGCCAGCGGTCGTGTACCTTTTGATAGGCGAGCTCGGGTGCCTTAACATTGGAGGCAGCGACGGGCTGCCATTTTTGGTACTACTGTCGCGTCCCCTAACAATTTGGTGGCAGCGGTGGGATACCTTTTCGGTACTACTGTCGCGCCGTCCATATGCCAAGATTGTACGACGCACACAAGCGCCGAGGGGGAAAAATTTAAAAATAATAAAAAAATAAGTAATTATTCGTAGTTCCTTTTTTCTAACACACCAGACTATAAATGAAGTACAAACTATAAATGAAGTTCTGCACACAGGCGTCGGATACTCTAGGTCAGTGGTTCTTAACCCTGTTGGAGGTACCCCACCAGTTTCATATGCGCGTTCACCGAACCCTTATATCATACGTCGTATTATTTTTCATAATATCGTACAATAAATCGGGTGTGTGTTTTGACCTCCACCGAACCCGGGAGACTGACTCACCGAGCCCCTGGGGTTCGGTCGAACCCCAGGTTAAGAACCACTGCTCTAGGTAGCTAGCTACCTTATGGCAAAACGATGCAAGCCATCGGGGCCTTCGGCTTACAACACTGCAACCTCTCGGCCCTCAGGGGGTCCCTGAATTTTTCTAAAAATAATAAATATTTGTAACTTGGAGATCGTTAATATCGATCATCGATAAGCTTATACAAAATAATAAATAGTTTAATTTTATTTTTCTTTTTACATAATAACAAAATATAGCAAATTGAGTCAGAAACTTACGTGTTGAATGCACGTTATAGGGCGTAAAGGTAGTAAAAATATTTTGAGGGGGGGGGGGCCTCAAAGCTGAATTGCGCCTGGGGCCTCTAAATCCGCCTCTGCATATTATGTCAACTTTCATATCTCTCTATGGCCGGAAGTAAATAGAAAATAATTTTAACTATTGAGGGAGCAATAAAATATATAATTTTATCAATTCACGATATGATATCATTGCAAGTTTTTAGATAATATGTCTGTGTATATATATCCTGTAAACAAATAATGGAAGCATTCGCTAGAAAGTGATCATCGTATCATCTGCAGCCATTCGTAGCGTGTCCTCTTAAACTACGGTATTATTTTAATTATTGTTGACTATTTAAATAAAAAAAAATACTATATAATTAACTTATTTTGTTTAGATGTCTGATTGTACAAAAATCTGTACTAAAGATTGTACCGAAAAAATAGAGTGTCGCGAGCAAATAGAAAGAAATGAGAGAAATATTCCCGAAGATAATGAACAACTAAATATGTCTGACAGAATGATAATTGGAGGACCACTGATACCCTGCCCTCCTGGCTATGAAAGAGATGAGAATGGGATTTGTCAACCGATATTTTAATTTATATATATGTATTATTTGTAAAATGTATTGTTTAAATAAATAGTTTTAATCACAATTAAGATCATTATTATCCTTCCACTTTAAATATACAAAAAAAAATAATAAAATAAGGTATAATAAAATATAATAAACTGATAAAATAGTTTTCCGGGTTTCACATGTTGTAGGAAAAAAATTGAATTTTGGGAATTTTTGGAAAACGTGGGATTTTTTTTTCAACTAAAAATAACACGTTATAATCTTAAGCCGTTGTATTTGCCGGAAATGGATTAAAACAACAAACATATATATAAATGAATTGAATATAAAAGTAAAGATTTTAATTTTAAAATTCCGCGAATTTTTATATCTAATCTCTAACATAATCCCGTATTTATATTAAAATCACCACCTAATTTCATTGTAAACTAACTTTGATTGTATTTATTATTTCGAACATGATTTGTCGATATTGCCATTCAAATACATCATTTTTCGCTATCTAAACCGAATAGAAAACATAGATAATAAATATTTACACACTATATCTTTATATATTCAAGTATATAGATATCAAAGCCAATAATTGTGAACCATTGCATTGATTATTCTAACGATAAGAGTATCGTATAATAAATATAATGAAAAAGTAATAAATTATACACCATGGCCCCCCAATCATTGGGGGCCCCCATTGGGGGGCCTTCAAGACCTTACTCGTTATTTTGTCGAATTTAGTTTTGTTTACTTTTATAACAAGATAAATTTCGTGTTTCTATAATAAATCGTTAGATTATTTAATATCGGAACTGAGTAGCCGTAGAAAAGTTTGCGAACGTTAAAAAGTTAAAATTTCTAATGAATTAATTGACCATAAATTCAAATAAAAACGAATGTTTAAAACATGCAGATATAATACATTTAATCTAAATATTATAAAAATAAAGTAAATTTATAAAAAATAAATATCATATATTAAACTATATGTTATATTCTTTCTATAGAAAATGACATAGACTGATCAATTACGCCAGTTTTATAATTCGTCCTCGTCCTTAGACAACTGACAACAACCCCTTCTCCCCAATTATATGCTACTAGGGGCCTCTGAAATGTAATTAGCATCAGGCAGTGGCTGATTTTAGCACTTGTGAGGCCCCAGGCAAAATTGAACTTAATCATCATCTCCCCTTTTACGTCATCGCTGTGGCCTAACCCATCTTGGTATGCATTTTTTTATAAAGAGGTTTCATTTTCTTGACCATTGCTGGAATTGGACGTTTATCTTCTACCATTGCTGAACAATACAAGTGATTGCCTGCAGTTCATCTCTTTAAGTACAAAAGACGTACAGGCAGTGGCGAATTTACCACTGGATTTTACTAGGATTTACCCCTGGGGCCTCCCCAGGCGCAATTCAATTTCGAGGACCCCCCTTAAAATATTTTCACTCTACGCCCTAGAATGTACAATCTACACGCACTTTTTTTTACCTAATTTGCAATGTTTTGGATACATAATTAATTTCACATCAATTTATGTAAAAAGACCAAAAGAAAAATAAAATTAAACTTTTTAATTTTTATTGCTTTTTTAATTAGCTTCTCGGTGATCAATATTAGCGATTTCGATGTTACAAATATTTATTATTTTAGAAAAAATCAGGGACCCCCTGCTGGGATATATGCCGAGGGCCCCGATACATCGATTGCATTGTTTTGCCTTAAGGTAACGACGCTATTTACGATTTAGGGAATACAGCTAAATTAATTATTATTTCCGTTATAAAAAAAATAATAAAAAATAAATCGTTTTTAAAAGATCTGCACACTGAGGCCCCCAGAATTAATGGGGCCCCAGACGCGCGCCTTGTGCATCTAAAGGAAAATCCGCCACTGGCATCAGGTAGATCTGTTCCATGAAAAGGCCACTTGGATAAAACCGCGGAAAAAAGACATTTATGACAATGATCAAAGACAATGTGCAAAAAATGCATAAAAAATAAGTTAAGGTTCGATGTGATTCCTGATTTATTGATCAAATAATCTAATCAGTATTAATCAGATAGTAAAAAATAACATTGGGATTTTTTATATCATGTAGATGACTAAATTTAAGGTTTTGAGTTTCTAAGATCTTTTTGTTTCTGGAATAAAATAATTCTAAAATCAATCAAAATGTATTCCAAGCCTTCTTGTGAACCCTTCAATGTGCAGGACTATATTCCATGTTTATACCCTTCAATGATCTTGAATAAAGGACTCATAATAATATCCTCATCCGATAATTTGTTACCTTGAAGCCACTAGTGGTTTTTTCAGATTTGGATAAATAAATCCTGCTAAGAGTTTTCTCCCAGTATATTTCAGTTTCTCATTTTTTGTAAAATTTGCAATGCTCCTTCCGCATCATCAGATTTGCAAGTTTGCCTTTCTTTTGAGACTATGAAGAGACTGCCTATTTAAACTCTACTGAGTTTGGACTGAAAGAAAGTATCCAGGTCCTGATTGACTTCCTCATCGTTAATGAAAGTGTTTCCATTCAAATAAATATGTAAGGAACAGAAAAGGTGGTAGTCCGTAGGTGCAAGATCTGTGGAGTAGTGTGGATATGACAAAACAGACCAGTTGAGCTCCAGAATTAGTTCTTGAATCACTCTTGCCATGTGTGGTCTGGCGTTATCATGAAACAGGATAACGCTGTTCCGATTGACGTGTGCAGGACGCTTTTCCAGTAGTTTTTCATGAACTCTTTGCAGCTGCTGAACGTATGTATCGGCAGTAATCGTTTTGATCCCCTTCATCAGCTCATAATGGATTATTATTGGCTTTAGGGTTCAGTAGGGTGGTTGATACTTATCCAACCATTGTCTTTTGCGGACAACATTTTCAAAAGTGATCCATTTTTCATCGCCTGTTATTGTCCTGTCCAAAAAAGGCTTGATTTTATGCCGTGAGAAGAGACTTGGGGCACTAGATATCCGGTCTGCCTTATTTCAGTCACTGAGATTATGTGGTACCCATATACCTAATGATTATATATTTTCATTGCTTTTTTTGTTATTGTATTAGTATCGATAGGAATTCTTTTTTGTAATGAATATCAAAGCTTTTTCCATAAATACAAATATAAAGAGAATTCAAAAAGTACTTTGCGCGGTCTCAAAAACCCGCGTAAATCGAGGGATGGATATATATTTAAATAAAATCATCATTCGTTTCAACTAACCACTCGTTTTAACAGTTATAGATTAAAGGTAGCCAATTAAATTTATATTATTGATTTTTTTTTATAAACATATTCCACAATTTAAACTGTTATTCGACACTGTTTTAGTAGGATATGGCGAAATGTCGACCATATGAGTGAATTCGAGTAGATCTGAAAAAATAATAGCGGGTCATTATTGACCCGCTATCAAATCGATGGACCTGTACCACCAATATGCCATCATGTAACATTGTTACAATGGAATTCCAGAGACCAGTTCTTGCCTATGGCGAATCGAACGTTCGTGATACGTGGCCGGTCGGTTTGTGAGCAAGTTCACAATGAGATGAGATTCACCGGCCAATACCCCGGGCTATCGACCTGTCGGCTACTGGATAACTGTTTCACAACACAAAAAATCTTCAGAATCCAAACGAGTTGTTCCAGATGCATAATGTTCACCAGGAAGAGCATCGGCTCGGGTCATACACATCATTCCATCAAAGTTGCTCGTCGCGAGAGTGTTAAAAGCGCAATCGGCAAATATTACAACGATTTAAATTCAAATAACGCGCGCTTTGTTTCTATTGCCGTGCGACATATTTGCGCTGGACGGAAAATATCGGTTTAGTGCCAAAAATATTTAAAATTTACTTAAAAACGCGATTAAAACGGAATAAATAATTTATTACAATCATGATTAGAACAAATGCGTATATATTCGGCGGATTATTATCGGTGTTTTTGGTAATGGGGGCACCTAATCAAACTACATACGATCAGCGACAATCGGGGGATTATAATATACATATTAGTCTCAAAGATATACGCATCGTCGCACTACTAAATGGCGGATTAGGTGGATCTGAGGTAATAATAAAATATATATAAATTAAATGTCAAATAAAAAAATATATATATAGATGGTAAGAAAAACAATTCTTATGATCAAATATTTTTTTTTTAATTTGACAGCTCATCACAATATTGAAATTGAATTGTTTTTTTATTAATATATATTTTACAGGATTACGATTATAATTATGATTATAATGAGATGACCATCAAGCCGTCGATAATCAACCAAACAATCAACACGACATCGACGACTCCCAAAACTCAGACGACGACTAAAAAGGAGGAAGCAACAACGACTCAAAAGATAGTAGAAATAACGCCTCCTCCGTATGTCTTTACGCCGAGACCCGTTGCACACAATGTCACGAAGAACTCCACCGTGCACGAGCGACCGAAGCCCGTGAAACGTCCGGAAGCTCCACAAAACATTCCCGTTTCAATAGTACTGACTCCGATCAACGTCACTTCGAACAATGTTACATACCCGAACAAAGTTACGCATCAACCGGCTTCCGCTACCGTCTCCAACGCGACTCGTCTACAAGCGGATTGCATCGAAGGATTCGTAAAAGACCGCGAAGGAAATTGCCGACCGAGAATAAAAAAACTACCGCAACAAACGCTGTAAGTATCGTTCGATCGTTTTAAATCGTCGGAACAATTTTAATAAAACATATACCATATTTTCAGATTGAGAAAATTGATTCAACTATCGCACAGAGCTCATCACGCGAAACATTAATTTAAATCGTATTAAATAATTTTAATTAAGATATGTAATATTGTAATTAACATATTGGTATATAAATAAACGAGATAGTCAATAATTTTATTCTATTATGCCTCGGTATAATCGTACATGTAATCAGATGGTTTCTATGTAATTTACACCGGGTTTAACACATGTTTTAGCTGACGATGTTTTAAGTAAATAAAATATTTCGCTAATCTCGTTTTTACTTTGTATTATATTTTAATTTGAATTAATATAAATTGGTTTTAGAATTTTAATCTAATAATTTATTTTGATAAGATATGTTAAACACTATTGTTTTATATTTTTTTGTAATGCTATAAACTGTTTTTTGCGTCATGAAAAAAGATAAAACGCTACAATAATAATATAGTATCAAATAATCTTTTTATCCCGTTATCTGTTTGCGCTAAGTATACATTCGGTATCAAAATTATAGTGAATTAGTAAAGACGTAAAATGGAATCGTCGAATGAATCAATTAATATTAGTCCCAAGGTATTTCTCGTTAGATCGTAAGACCGTAAAATCGTGTTTTTTTACACGATTACTTAAAAAATTAAACAATTTCGTCGAAAACGAATATCAAACGACAATTGTATAAACAGATTAACGTAATATACTTAATTAATGTTTACTTTATGTAAATTAAATTAATGATATGCGGAAAAATTAGAACACCGAATGTAACGAGTCTATTTTTCACAGATGATGTGTAACGTTTTGTATTCAAACTGCGATATTATTCAATTTTAATACGTTAAGTATAATTTATTTCCGCGTAATGAATGCACGAGAGAAACTTTGGACGTTGATCATCCTCATATTTTACGTTACAATACGTTTACGTCTTTATTATTAATTAAATTCGGGGGATATTTGAATAAAAAGAAAAATTTGTCAAATAAAACTTTAATAATCGGAATTATTACACATACAATAACACAAATGCATTTATAAAATAAACAACTTAAAAAATAATATAGTGAAAACAACAAATATTAGCATTTAAAATGCGAGGAAATATTCGCGGCGCAATAAATAAATCAGTCATACATTATATACAACGCAAGAGGAAAATGTGTCGCCAATCAAACTCGTGAGGTATTGAAATGCGAAACTCACACAGCTCAACGCGATCGGGAATCTCAAAGGCGTCGCACAAACTCAATTGACGCCGTTCATATGGAATATTCGCGGTTAAAACGATTTTTTAATCAATTTCACATTCGTTCTCGGCAACCGACGCGATGAGACGCGATTGCGCAAGCCAAAATTGTGACGGGAATCGAAAATACCCGATCGGTGGAAAAAAAAACTGTTACAGTTTACAGAGACAAAACAAGAAAGGAATGAAAGCGCCGATGGTGACGAACACCGGCAGGAGGAACGATGAGTCGTCCATTAGATAGGGATCGGGCTGCTTGGGGCCGCTCGGCCGTCTCGACTTGGACGTCTTCTCGTCGAGCTCCTCTTTGGAATCGTCTGGGTCCGGATCCGGCGGCAACGGCGGCAGCTCGGGTATTTGATCCGGCTTGCCGCGGATCACGTAGAAAGCGTTGATCTTCGGATTGTCCCGATACCCCTTGATGAACTCGACGCGGATTTTGCCGTTGCGGATATCGGATTCCTCCTCGTCATAGTATAGCTTGCCGCCGCTGATCGTGTAGGGGACGTGCTCGTCGTGAGCCACGCCGCGCCCCACGCGCTCGAAGATGTCGAGATCGGCCACGACGGTGTGGTCACCGTTGAGGACGACGTCGAACACCTTCATATCCGGCGCGTCGAAGTAGACCTCGCTGAACTTGAGCACGAGCACGTAGTCGCCGTCGCGCGATGCGGGGATGTCATAGCCGAAGGTGCCGCGATGGTAGCGTTCGGTCTGGTAGAGCGCCTGGTCCTCGGAGGGGGCGCGTGCAATGTGCGGCAGGCGGCGACCATAGTCCGAGGCGGTGCCGGCCGCCAGGGGGTCGCGCGCGTAGCGGATGCCCCCGGCGCCGACGTGAGCCTCGCCGCCAGCGTTCACGGCCACCACCACCTCCCCCGGCGCCGCGCCCTGCGCGAGCGCCGCCAGCACCGCCAGCACGCGCCACATCGCGCCGCGCGGTGTTGCCACTGGCCGCACCGGTGTTTTGACAGCTCTCGCGACCATAGACAACAGAGCGTTCAGTAGTCAAGGAGAGAACCATAAAGTCACAAATGTTTAATAAAAACAGTACGAGCAACGCGCTCCTTCGTCCTCTTACATGCTAAAATAGTGTCCTTTCTTTAAAATAAAAAAAAACTTATTTATACTGCCGTCATCCGTCCTCAAATCCTATACACTTACCAGATCTGGAGCTCGACGCATATTTGCGACGCTCGACGCTAGACAAATACATAGTCAAAATTCAGAGAAAAATAAATATGACCTTGGTTTATTCGCAACACAACATTACACAAAGATCTAAAAATCCTCCGTCTACAATAAGCTTCATAAATTTAAAAATATAAACCCCCCTATTCCCTCTCTTGCTAACTATGACCCTAAATATTCCCAATCTTTCCATAAAAATCCCCTACCTAAAACAGTTTTAGCTCTCACTAAAAAAAGTAGAAGTAGATAACAAAAATAATTCAACTCGGACCCCTAAATAATTTTCGATTATTTATCATACTTTTATTTTGCTTTAAAAATTTTTAAAAGATATATTAATCTATTATGTATTCACCACTGTTAAATATAACCTTCTCCCATCTTATTGGCAACTTATCGATCCCCTCCTCATAAGATTTGGTGGGTTTGGACCGAAAAAAAGTATCGAGGACCAGATTGACTTTATCATCATTAACTCTTTATATTCCGGCAACACATCATATGTGTTTTTAGATCATAAGAACTTCATACAACAACAAAAAATTGTAATAATATTATTGTCCGACCTTTCACATAAAGTTGTCAACTGACATCTTAATTATTGAAAAATAAATTATGTACATGGTTTGAGGCTGAATTAAAAAATTGACATATTTCGTATCTTTTCACATAATCTCGTACATATGGCGACATAAATAATATTTAAGATTGAAATGGGACATTTTTTTTTCTTACTCTTACACGATTTGATCAGGTAAAGATATTCGGCGATACTTCATAATCATAAATCATTCAAGCGAGTTAATAAACAGTGGCGCATGGGTCGGAACCTTTTGATGATTAATAAAGTCATAGACAACTATAAAGAAGCTACGGTCCAATTTTCAAGTTAATCAATTGAAAGGTTTGGTAGTTATTTTTAATACACAAAACCTATAATTTTTAACGTTATTTTAAAAAATGGACAATCACAATCTACAGTTTTATCTGGCGATAAACTGTAGATTGAGACGTATCGGGTCTCTCCGTTGTCGTTTGACATGGATTTTTCAAAGATGGATTTATCCCTTTGCTTTGGGAAAATTAAAAAAATAATAGAGCATATTCTGTTTGTATAATCATTTGCTCCAATTTAGAAGCTGGTAATTTTATAATAAAAATGAAATAATAATATATCAATTATTTTTAACCATTCCTTCAAAAAAATAAACGCTGAGAAATAAATTTACGAATGTTTAAAAAATTATGTCCGAATCTCTGAGCCCTAGGTATGTACTTTTTTGGTGGTCACACCATAATGGGTGATCATAGGTTTAACAACTTCGACATGAGGGCGCACCGTCCGTATGGCCAGATTGTGCGGCGCACACAGCCATCGGATATAATAATACCATCATTTCCCCCTTTGCGTCCATATCGCTGAGCCTAACCTATATTTTATAAAGAGGTTTAATCTTTTCAAGTCCACTAGACGTACAGGCAGTGGCGGATTTACCACTTGAGAGGCCTCAGGTGCAATTCAATTTCGAGGCCCCCCTAAAATATTTTTACTCTACAGCCTAGAACAGTGGTTCTTAACCTTG
>JAGXCT010035354.1:31543-71950 GCA_022495035.1 Philopotamus ludificatus
TTGAATAAATCAAAGGGGACAAAGCAACGTGTTTTCTAATTATATAAAACCTGCAAATCTTGCTTTAATTTAATTTCTAATGATTCAATTTTTTCTGCAATGCAGTTTTACATAAACTTGGAAAGAGCATTAAATTTTTCTACCGTTTTTTTTTCATATAACTTTATTTTAATGCGTTAACTTCATCACACATGTTCGTAATAATGAGGATAAATCCTGCAGTTTTAAATTTCAGTCATAAATCAATTATGAAGCACAACTTTCGTAACCATATTTATAGTGTTAAAAACATGCTCGTATCTTGATTTTTACTTATTAGGAACTGGCATATATCTTCAAACCAGAATTATTGGTGTTTAATTCAATTGAGATTATAAAATCAAAATAATTTTAAATTAATGATATTTGGTTAACACGTGATACGATATTTATATATTGTTGCATTGGCTAGGCCTGGTCCGCATAAATCGTTGTTAAGGACCGTTTTCGGCCTGCGGGCCGTGAGTTTGACAAATATAACAGAAAAACAAAATTCGAAAATAGCGCTTACTGCAAGAAATAGGTTCACGATCACTTTCGATCATATACGAGGGTTCTTCAATTATTTTATAAAGAGAACTAAAGAACTAGTTTTAAAGAACTTGATTTTCTGTATTTTTTCCGTTCATTTCCCGAAAACTAAAACACTTTTGACACACACACAATATATATACGTATAAAGGAGGTACAATTTATGATTATATTCGTCATAAGGGTGCGCAGTCAAAAAAGGTTTTGAGACCACTGCTTTTTAACACTGGCCAGGGGGTATGTAAGTGAAAGAGACCCATTACCTCATAAAAATATTTATGTAGGTAGTTTAGCGCGGTGGAATTAATTAATTTAATGCCACCTATCCTGTTTTAACCCTTTCAGTGCGGGGCGCATAACGTACATGCGCATACAAATCGTGTCCAGGGTGCGGCCGCATGTCGTACATGCGCGAGATTCTTTAAAACTTTAACTTGTCGTTACATGTAAACTAGATCGAGTTAAGTGATGGTGTTTGTTTTAAACATCAGCTAATAAACACAGCTATCAATAAATATACAACATATCACATGAAATTTATAGGAACCATGTAATATGTAATTATGAATAGTAACGATTCAAATCTCCGCAGTTGTATCAGTGACGTATCTCGGCTCAGGGGTTGTTAAGGGCGTTCCACGTACATTATGTTCCACATACACATGTACCTGTAATGGTATAAGAAAATTGCATTTCGCATTTTTGATTTTTATTCGCATTCCCATTTTTTTCTCACTTAACCTCTGTTTGAGCAATTGATATTTTGTTCGATTTATTATTACGAAAACAAAGCGAATGGAGTTTATTTTTTTAGTTGATATTGAAGAACATATCCTAATCAACATGTTTGCATAAATCTCGTATAGGAAAATGGTCTAATATAGCGGTAAACGGTGAATACAAATTTACCTCGCTCAAAAATAATTTGGTCCAAAACGGCGCCGCACTCAGATACAGAATCGTGTTTAGACCCGCCGCATTGAAAGGGTTAAATAAATATTAGAAATTTTAATCCAATTTAAATTATATTAAAATTAACCAGTGTCGTGGTTTGACACTGGGAGGTATATTAGTGTGAAAATTCATCTTTATTAATAAAATTCAAATATTTTTTATTTTTATATCAAATTATGCAGATTAATCTGCATTTCAAATTTATTGCTTCTCTAAATTGCACATAATTTCATATATACATGTAATTCCTAATAAAAATCGTGTAGACATGATTAATTTACATACCAGTGTTATGCCTTGTAGGTAACATGCATATTATTTCGATAATATAGGTTAACCGCGACTGAGATAAGTTAGTAGTCGGATAGGTGTTCGACGAAAACTATGTATTCAGAGAATTCTTTATAACATTTCTTTATAGAATTTCTGAGTGGAAGAGACCCATTACCTTCGCTTGTTTTATACAAATATTTATGTAGGCAGTTTGACGCATTGCAATTAATTAATTTAATGCTATCTATCCTTCGTAGAATAAATAATTATAAAAGAAATAATATAAACTTTAATACAACTGAAATAATATTAAAATTAACCAGTGTCGTGGTTTGACACTGGGAGTAATATTAGTGTGAGAGACTCATTCCCTTTGCATATTTAGAATCTTTATCGAATCTTTATATGGACGAACGGCGCTTTGGAATCTTCCTGTTATGCCATCCATCCATTGTAGACATTTAAATAAATAAATACATATGTAAATATTTGCAGATTTTTTGACGGCCTGTGGAGCTTTTTCGTCATATAATAGTTCAATTTACAATAAAATATAATAAAAATAAAATAAAAAAAAGTTAGTCTAATAATTTGTCATAAAATTTAAGCATTTTCGATCTGTGAAAGAAAAAATATGCGGTACGGCACGTTTTTTTTCTAATATTTATGTCATTTTTTTACGGCCCGCGAATTAGTAAGAGTAGCCCGCGGCTCAAAAAGTTTGGGCATAACTGATGTAAATCAAGATTAAACATTACTGGATTGGGTTGGTACACTTGTTCCTGACATATCTTGACATTAATGGCTGTATTAAATGCTTTGTAATGTCTTTGGCGTGTTCGGCAATTAATTACCTATGGAAAAAAATGTGGATATATTTTTTAGTCAAAAACAATACTGTTATTATTGCCTCATCTTTTATATTTGCCAGACATGGCATCTGTGACTTTCTATTCTCGAAGATAAAATATATCAAAGGACGAGGTATTGGCAACATTGAGGAGATAAAGACAGAATTGTTGAATGAACTAAACGTCATACAGAAAACTTAACAAAAAATAAGAAATGCATCCATTGCATATATATAAAAATATCAAATACACTCTCACTACTTCTACTATAGTTCTACTAAGTTTACAATAGAAGACCAGTATGGTTCATTACATGGGAATTAGTTTACATTTTTTTCAATATTCAGTCTTAATGATTTTGAGTTATTATTAAAATTAAAACCAAGGATAGCTTTCAAAATTTATTGTGACCTGATGAATGATATAATCATAAGATATTTCTAGGAAATGTGCACAACTCTGCTTGATATAACATAGCAGTATTTAGGACATTTTATTTACCACTACAGAAACCGTGATAAAGCAAAATCGTTAAAATAGCAAACCGTGTAAATCGATGAATAAGTGTACTAAAAAATTAGAAACAATAGTACATAAAAATGTTTTCTTTAAAAATGAGATTTGATTTTTATCACATCGTATTCCTTTTATTATTAATTATTCCTTTCAACATAATATTAATTACAATCAATTCGCAATAAAATCATAATGTGATCATCTCGATTGCACATTTTTCACATAATTGCATCCGTTATATATGCACTATGTAAAAAGAGAATCGGGTGTGTTTATTAGCAACTCAATTGCATATTTTACGATCAGACATTTACCCATACATTGACGTAGTGAATCGCAACGAACGGCATTATGTTATGACAGCCTTCAATTATATCATATACACAAATTTAAGAAGCAATTTATCAATCAATAGGATTATGCGATTGCAACAGCATTGAAAAACACCAGATTTGCCAAATTAGTAATTCAAACTGCGGTCGAATTGGTCATGCTCACCGCAAAATAATTATAGTGGCGCGGAATAATAAGGTAGCGCACGCTATGATGAGACGTTTTTAATTAAATAAAATGGAACATGATATCACCGATCGTCTCAACGTAGTGCGGTTCACCCTGATGTGCGTTTATTACACTGAAATCTATGAAACGATGCGCATCAGATCAGGAATTTTCTAGAAGCCACTCCCATTCGATACTCCTACGTTGATGATGAATAAAACTTGAATTCTGCGATTGTTCAATGCGATACTTTAACATGATTATAAATCATCTGATCTTTTTTATTTTAATATAAATTTAAAATTTGTCATAGTAGTCTAAATATCGTATTTTTTTTTATTAAGTGTTTAATTAATTTTATTTTGAAAAGTCATCGATTAAACAGCACTCGTTAATCATGCCAAAATGTAAAGGAGAAACGCCTCCGAAACAACTGGCGGATGAAACTATAGGTCAAAGTGGGTATGTCTCATAATTCCGAGACGATGCTCATTGCTTCTGTAATCTGTAACTAATATGGATATTAGCACCAATACATCGTCACTCATAATCACATTACATGAATAATTGCGAAAATTGTTCGTTCAACTGACAAGCCTTTGATTTCCGACAATTATGAGCATCTGAATAAATTAAATTATGCTCTTCATGCTAACCATACATATAATTAAATGATCAGTATAAGAATTTATTTAAAAAAAATATAATGATGTGTTTAGACATCTAGAATTATAAGGGATATTTTTTACCTGGTTTTTCCCAACATCCTCGATGATGTATCGCAGATGTTGCATCCTGTTCTGAGAAGATTTCTTTTATTTTTAAATCAAATGATCGTGATATAAATCTTGTAAAAATTAAACGAACTAAAGAAATATTTGCATTGTAGGTCTTCGATATTTATTTAAATGTTTAATCAATTTATACATATTTTAATGATTTATAAAATGGCCGTGAACTGGATCCCCAAAAATATCCTTTGAATTATTTTAAAAATTTATCAATGCAAAATGTATCCTTATGCTATAATATATTAGAAATTTATGTTAAAATTATTTATTACTTACCACGATACGAAAAAAATATGTATTATTCGGTTCCGAAAATGCGCATTAATAATAATTTCACTAAAATAGAATTAATTATCCGTGGAGATTAAAAAAAAATGATTTTATATAACTCTCGATCCAATATTGTACATAAATCTTTTTGTGAAAGAATTTTTAACAGTATTTTGGCGTTGATTAAGTAATAAATTTTCATTAGATTACTCATCTAAAATTCTTAGGATGCGATCTGATACATACATAGGTTTTTCCAATTCAGTATAATATATTTCAAGGACGTTTAAGCAAGGTTATAAATAAAATATGCTGATTTTCACCAGAAAATCGTTACATAAATCCGCATTTTAAAAATATTCATACGCATTGTGAATCAGAGTTATGTCAAAGTCGACCTGATTTTACTGCAATCCAACGCATCTTTCAATAATTTTATCATTAAATCTGTCAATGTTTATTAGATTGTGGAAATGATTTCATCACAATATTAATAAGCGACATGTTCACTAAATATGTATATCAAATGTTATCAACTTTTCATGCAGAGGTTGCAACACCTAGGAGCGATCAAGTGATGCAAAACCGATCAGTAAGGATTTTTATTTAATATAATACTGGTTTCGAAACTAGGAAGTGGTATTTATTAATTTTTCATCTCACAATACATTATTAATAAGTAAATGTTTAAAAGCAGAGATTTTATCGCTATGCTTTCAAGAACTTTTGAAAAATTTATCATCGCATCTTTTACCTTCAATCATTACTCAATCGCAACTTCAAAAAATTAACGATGCCGAATCAATCGAAGTTGCACATGTCAAAGATTTTTTTTCTATCAAAATACAAGTGTACAATTAAAATATGTATTCATTTGGAGCAAATTTTGAAGATTTTCGAAACACTCACATGTCGCTACAATTAAAATACATTTAACATGTCTTTATATGTCATGTGAAATTTATAAACGACGAATATTTGGCAATATAAGAAAACAGTTATATTCGACACGTAATTGGTTCTTTATAACAATGAAGTATTTTTTTTTTCGCCAATGCGATTTTTCCTATCATGTACATAACTACCGATTTTCACACGTACCAATAAAAATTTCCATAATATATCAAAAATATTTATATTACATTATTATAATTAAATTTGATGAAGAAGACTGATAGCATAGGTTGTGCAAATAATGAATGCAAAAATATTCTCATAATATTTCAGCAAATGATTAATTAATTATATTTCGATAATATTTTAGAAAAAAAATATGACAATCATTCGCATGATGTATAAACGAACGAATTAACATACATTGCGTAATTATTTATTATTTAAGTATTTGTCAAAACGCAACTAACATTAAAATTCGCAGAAATTCCATATAAAAAAATATTTAAGTGCACTAATATTTAAAATATGGATACTTGTAACAATTTTTTATTATTAATAACCTTCACTAAAATCATTATTGCTACTGTGCATATTAATAGCATTTTTTTGCATTGAATAGCGATTGAATGCGGCCTGAAAAGCGGCCCTAACAAGGTTATTTTGACGATATAATTTTTTTTGAGACATTTAAAATAGCATCATCATACGTATACCATCCAATAAGCTGATCGTAAAATAATATTAAATCTATACTCTTACATATTGTTAGTGGGGAAGGATTCGCGCTCGATTTTCGCATCTGCGCGAACATCACACAAGGAGCAGAATCGCGCGTACGATCCGATCGGTGGAGCTGGTCACTGTTACAACAGGTATGCCATGAAAAAGATCATGGTGTATTTGACGTACTTTCCTATGCGATTTGACGCATATAAAAAGATGGGGCATGCCATGTGAAAAATCATTCCACAGCCACATCTCGAGCAAAAAGTATCTCAGTTCCAATCCCAAGGAATTATTACTACATACCAAAATGTACTCGGTGAGTGCTGATCTCAGTGATACATAGTGTTGTTTAATTCAAACATTTTGCAATAATAATAATAATAAAAATGTGATTAAAAGTGAAATTAATATATTATATAGATTCATCCCTTGAATTATTGCATAATTTCATATAATGAAACGTGCGAAAAATTGTCGCAGGTTTTTCTCATGATTCAGCAATATAATTGCATATATAAAAATTAAATTTTGAATAGCTGAAACTGTATTACATCACGTTGTGAAACATTTTGCGGATCTCACGAGAATAAACGCATATTTCGATACATATTTTAAACATGCGATCATTCATTTTAATTATTTATTTTAATATACGGAAATATATATATATTTTTTGTGATAAATAATTGTTGTTATTATGCTAATCGTTGCAATTATTCGACAGGTCGTAGCATTCGCAACTCTCTTAGCTCTGGCTTCAGCAGCTCCCCAATTCCACGGACAAGCCCAGCAATACAATGCCCCCATCCCGATCGTAAGACAATCCCAAGAAGTCAATCACGACGGATCTTATCAATACAGGTAAGTCAGATTTTATTTCGATATTCTAATAATTTATCTCACATATCGATTGTATGTTGAGATGATAATTTTGTAACTGTGTGTGCAAATTTTCATGAAAAAATTTAGCACAACGATGGCATTTTCAAATTGCAGTTGTGAGTCAATATTTGAATAAATAATTGTATCGGTGAACTCAGTTATGGTGTTGCATCACCGAACAATGCTAATGTAAAGCTTGCACCGTAGATGCATTAATTACAATATTACGAGTCGCGAACATTTCCGCGTGTTGCACAAGTCGCATCGGTGATTTTCGATACAAAGATCATCGAATTTGTGCGCGTCTATCTGAAAAAAATATAGATAATTTATTTGGCGTAAAAATTGCAAAATTATGCATCGAAATGCGATGGAAACCGATCGGTATCGTGACCCTGTTTCCGTCCGCTTTGTTTTTTTCTCTTAACACTAATCTGGGATTTTGCGAAAGTGGATATTAAATGCCATTGTGTCCATGTAACAACACGCCAAATTAGCATAAACGCATATTATGCAATCAAGGATGTCATTGTCGGGATTACAATGCAAAAAAATCATATGAAAATTCGTTGTGAAGCAATTTTCTGCATCCATTTCCAATCCCCGACAATAAAAATTAGATATTGCAAATGGGAGTCGTAACTTTGACATTTGCAAAACGACCGCTAATTATAGACATCGTCGGGATTCGCCCATTGCTGTTTGTCAATTAAACAGTTTAAGTGGAAAATCGCATATCGAGATCCTTTGCGAGGAGTGGCGATATTGATAATCGTGATTTGCTGCAGGCGTTTGTGATCTTCTAGAACTGCGATCATTTCTTGGGAAATAAATTGCAACTATATTCTCTCACGCATACAGCGATCTACGAATCAATTGAGATAAAAAAATAATTAGATTATTAAATTGATCCCAATCACTAATCGATTATTTTTTTTTAATAATAATCAGCTATGAAACCGGAAACGGAATCGTTGCACAAGAGCAAGGATACCTGAAGAACGCCGGAGTCAAAGATCAAGAAGCTCAAGTCGCTCAAGGATCATACAGCTACACCGGACCTGATGGAATCCCAATCACAGTCACATACATCGCTGACGAGAACGGTATAGATTCAATAAATCTTCGCTTAATCTCATCATTACAATATTAATTAATTCATTTTATTCTTAGGTTTCCGTGCCGAAGGTGCCCATTTGCCTACCCCACCCCCAATCCCAGAAGCCATCCAGAAAGCTCTCCAGCTCATCCAATCCCAACCCGCCCAGCCAGCCTACAACAGCAACAACCAATTCAACCAACAATACAACGCCAACAGACACTTCTAAGAAGTTTGCCATTAACGGAATCAACGAATTAACCAACGACCCGTGAATTTGATGGATTTAGGCCAGCTATTAAGATAATTATTTTTTTTGGTTACCATTTTATTTATTTTTAAATATATTTTTATATTAAAAATATTTATGGCTTCGTACACCATTTTGTGTGATGTTGTATATTATTTTGATTTTCAGTATTAAAACAAAAACTAAATTTTAATATACACGCATCTGTATATTGAGGTATGTTTGTTATAAATGAAGGCGATTCGTTTTGTTGTTATAAAAACGAACGTGTTCATCTTAAATTTCAATGTATTTTTTTTTACATAAAATTATGTATTGTGTGTATGTAATAATATGTAAATAAAATAAAAATATGATCTAATTAAATATGTTTTTTATTGCAAAAATATTTTAAATCAACAAAAAGGTAACATAAAATCTGCCTCGTTTAGTGCCAAGTATGATTTCTTAGACAACTTTTATTAAGAAAACCTATGGCTTAAGTTCTTTGGGTCCATAGAATCAATATTATTATGATCTTCTTGTTCTCCCTGATCTTAAAATTCGTCTTAAGTATGGTTCTCAACAGAAATATGCAGTAACTCTCTAATATCCTGCTTATCTACACCTCCTAGTCCTTATGAAGGTTGAAAATTTGGCCAATGATATGCGCTTTATATTGAGAAGCCTTGGATATTTTCAGCCATAGCTTCTTCCAAGTTCAGTTCATGGAATTATCAGTGCGTTACGAATCGAAAAAAAATGTTGTGAAACATCTTTGAAACATATTTTTAAGATTTCTTTCCCAAATCAAAGGCAAACTTGATTTTAAAATTTCTATCACAACTCTTGGTGTTTTTTGAGGACGTGCTAAATGAGAACTTATTGTAGTGTTAAATCGCGATCCATCATTTTACAAGAACCCTCCAGACAAACATAATGCATGCAGATAGCCCCTTGATCCATCTCTATATCCTTTCTTCTGGACTTTTTCCAACATCTCGAATTATTTTCAATCTTAAGACCTTTAGTACTAAATTTGATCATGTGGGTTTTTATTTTTAAGTAAAAAATGAACTCAGTTACTGCGTCGTGATCCAATGATTCGCATTTGGTTCAACAAAGTCGTGCCGATGGGGACTATTTGGGAACCCTAGTTTTTGATTTTTCTCGAATAACTCTTTTAATATAAATTCACAAACTTTTTGTATTTGTTTAAAAAAGTCTTAAAGGATAAATATTATAAATAATCATTGTCCTTTATTGTCTGCAATTGCGAAAATTAAATAGAAACAATAATATTCGCTTTTGTTGACACGGGCGCGATGTGTTTTATCCCTCGCATCCCGTGCGATTGACACGTGCAGCGAGAACTCGGCGGTCCGACTATTGTCCTCGGTCTGCGGCGGAAGTACACACATATATAATTAAAGAGAGTAGATAATTATTATTACGTTTACGTAACCAAGGTCTTCAAAATTGCAGACCTTGGAAAAATTGTTTTAGGTAGTCAGTACCCTTGTACAGTCAAAATTATTAACCGATCCTTCACGGCGGCTCGAAAACAACCGCGTCGTGCGAAATGGGACTATTTATATTGAAAAATAGACCCCAAGCATATCAAAATTTTTCATTATTATCTTGACATTTTTTACAATTTTTCTCGAATAACTCTTTTAATATAAATTCTAAATGTCACAAACTTTTTACATTTGTCTGAAAAAGTCTGAAGAATTATTATTATAAATAATCATTGACCTGTATTTTCCGCAATTGCTAAAAAAAAAAAAAACAACAATATTCGCTTCTGTTGCGCGAGTACCATGTTTTTTCTCGTTCACATCCGGTTAGACTGACGTGCCGCGAGAGTTCAGTCGGCGGTGGGACATCACTGAGTGTGTATGTCATTTACGTTTCATATTGTTTGGTTAAAAAATCATATATTAAGCACATTTTATTTTTAGAATAATCAATTTAAAAATAATCCAGATATTGATGAGGAATTCATCAAAATCTAGACTTGAAATGCTTGTTTGATTATAAATATACCCCCTTCGGAAGATGCAGTTGTTTTTGAGCCGCCATGACGGATTGTTTAAAAATATGTAATTGCATGTATCTTTATATTTTAAGATAATCACTGCCCTTATAACAAAGGAAATCATTCATCATATTACTAGAGCAATAAAAGACCAATTATTATATCCTATTTTTTTATTGACTTATCGACCTCTTGTCTTTAAAGGTATTGATATACGAAATCCAGCAGAACAAGGACATTTGCGTGTTTTTAAACAAGGAATGTCAAGGACAAAGGACATTTGCTCTTAATAAATTATACTTTTCTTTCGACATTTTTAAGGATTTTATTTTTGAAACTTTAATAATAAAGGGAATCATGTTAATAACCACAATGTCTTAAAAAAAAGACATCGTGGTTGCTAGTTTAGAGTATATATCATATCATCATCTCAAAAACTCCCCGGTAACTAGAGCTATTACTTTGCTAAACTACTTGGCCTATTATGTAGATATTTTTGATGTTAAATATCGCCGTTTTGTTGATATTTTATATGAGATTTTTTAATTCTTTCCTTTTCTTTATTTTTATTCTCTTCTTTATGGTTATATATGTAATTTTTTTTCAAGTTGCTATCATTTTTTTATGCGTGATTGGCGATCTGCGTTATTCTATGATTCCAATCACTCATTGTCTTTATAAAAAAAAAGAAAAAAATATATACAACCTTTTTAACATAGATCATTTGCTGAAGGATTATTTAGTTTTTTGCCTGCAATTCAACTATACATTCTAGGACATTATATTGGTATTGGTTATTGGCAATTTTCTTAAAAGGCATAATTGCGAGTACATAAAAAACGGCTGGGATGACCAATGTACGCAAGTAGGCGTAAAAGCAAATGTGTTACCAGATTGCAAAATTCTCTTACGAAAATAAACCTCATTTCATTTCCTTTTCAGTACATATGCAGTACCTCATGAAAATCATACACGAAAACGTATTTAAATATTTATTATGCGATTTTTACTTGATTAATAAATACATCCGATATAATATATTTAAAATAATATTCTAATTTTCCTATAGTTTATCAACGGCACTATACACTTGAATGAATAAATCAAAAAATCTGCCGATAATAATTTATAATTTTGTTAATAACATGATTAAGGGTTCGAATATTAGAAAATTGTAATAACTTATAATTATTAAATATAGATGGCAGTGTTTATGTTTTAAATATATATTGTTTCTAATAAGACACAATGATTAATTTAACGACAATATTTTTTAGATAAGCGACAAGTAAAACGTGTGCATTTAAAATTTATCGAATCAAGTATTAATGTAAATTGACTCATCCGGACCTTAACCTTTGACATTTTGTTTAAAAACATCTGACACTATTACACAAGGAAGAAAGTTCGAC
This sequence comes from Philopotamus ludificatus, assembly GCA_022495035.1. Classification (NCBI taxonomy): domain Eukaryota; kingdom Metazoa; phylum Arthropoda; class Insecta; order Trichoptera; family Philopotamidae; genus Philopotamus; species Philopotamus ludificatus. The sequence continues at coordinate 43,556 of JAGXCT010035354.1, forward strand.
AAACCGGTCGGTGCGAAGCACATCTTTAGTTACGTAAAACGCATTTAATTTAAATAAAAAGAAACAATACATAATTCGTTCAATAACATTTAACAATGTATAATAAAATTGTTTTAACAATATAATATTGATCCAATACATAATGCGTGTCTCGAGAAAAAACGGCCTTTTCATATGCGTAACCCAGTTGACCTCTCTCTCATATAGGAAAACAAATAAGATGTTTAGCATCATGACACACATAACACTTTCGATTTCTTCCTTATATAAAAAATACACACGTTATATTATTCATTAACATTAATCATGACACACAAAAATAATAATATTTATGAATGAAATTAATGTAAAATAATTTTATTATGAAATAGCAAGGCCATTGAACTAAAGTGATGCGAATCTCATTAGAAACCCGTTTCTACATGTGTTTCATCTCTGTTTTTAGAGTACATGATGTAACAATAATTATTTATTGCACAATAATATGATTATAAATAGAAATATTTGCAAAATCATTCCTCGATTTATCCGATTTCTATATTGTTGACTTTTAAAAAAATAGAAATATCAAAAAAATAAGGAAAATAAGAAAGGTTAATATTGTCAAATAAGTCCATCAGAACCCATCCTTTTACGTAAACATACATTTAAATGAAAAATTATTCATTGGTAATAAAATATAATGATGAAAGTGATTAATATATAATTTTATTTATCTATCATTTAATCTATTTAAAAATTATATGGCTTATGAATATATTTTTAAAAACAAATAATAGTTACAAGTATCTTAATTTTTAATATAAATGCTATTAAATATTTTATTACAATCGAATTTCTATAAATATTTAATGATCATTGCATTTTGAAAAATGCTAATATTAATATTATTAAATAAATATATAATTTTGCATTTATACATCATGTAACTGGTTGTCAATTTTTTTTAAAAATATTAACATAATTTAATTAATTAATTATTTGCTGAAATATTAAGGTTAAGCTAAACATATGTATTATAATAAAATTATTTTAAAATGACTGAGTTAATTTATTACTGCATAAAAAGAGAAAAAAAAACTATTTTTGAACAACATTTTTATATTATTATTTATTATTAATTTATTAAATTTCGATGGATGGATAACAGAAAAATTCCAGAGCACCATTTACTCATATAAAGATTCGATAGAGGTTCTAGAAATGCTAGAGGAATGAGTCTCTCACACTAATATTCTGTAAAATTAACCAGTGTCAAACCACGGCACTGGTTAATTTAAATATTATATCATTGAATTGAAATTTATATAATTTATTTATAATTATTATATGAATAATAAAACAAGATACGAATATATATTCATCAGGTAAACGTTTAACACGCGGTCATATGGTTTTATAAAATGTCATATAGTAGAAATTCGTGTTATATGAGACTTAAAGGCTCCTTTTCTTGATCGGTTATAGATTTTCATTTTTGAAAGACTCTTAAAAACGATTGTCTGTTTTTAGGATGTAAATCTTTATGTGTTAGAGAAAGCCAGAATTAATGTCGTATTTTATCAATAAAACTCAATCTCAATTTTTTAACTGTATAATAAAATGTATTCATACAATCTAATTTTAAATCAAAATACCCAGAAAGCGGCCGATTCTACCCCCTTAGCTGCTTTAAAGGTTCCCAACCGAGTTAGTTAATTTGTATTGCCTTAACCGATATGTCACGGCGGCTCGAAAACAACGGCATCGTCCTAGGGAATCTATTTATAATGGAAAATATACCCCAATCAATCAAAGTCAAGATATTGACAAATAACTCCTTTTTTACAAATGGATTATTCTAAGATTAAAAATACAGTGAAACCTCTCATAACGAGCATAATTCGTTCCAAAATCTTGCTCGTTGTGTGAAACACCGTTATGCGAAACTAATTTTCTCATACAAATCAATATAAAACACGATAATGCGTTCCATGCGAATTTTTTTTTTAAAGTTTACTCAAATAAAATTTTACATGCTTATAAATTGTTAAAGACGTACCAACCTGATAAAACATTTTTTAAAATCGAAACTAGCTTATTATTTTATAAATTCTATGACAAATAATTAATTATTTTACTAGAAACTGTCTTTGTGAGACATTTGTTTTAGCCGACTCTTTTAAAAATTTGGTGAAAATGCATTACAGCGTTATCATTGAATATGTTTAGCACGATAGCTACCTCCGGCTAGGATGATGCTTCTCAATGTACGATGAAACAGTTTCCCATGCTTTCAGCATTTCTCTTATTGCGTCAGGAGATTGGTTCTCTGCTACTTCCTCTTCCTCCAAACTCTCCTTCATAACTTCTTGCTGTGAAATACGATCCAACACAACACAAGTGCGTCATACGTTTGTGACTTCCCCTTTCTGCGTCACTCGTTATGCGAGATGTCGCGTCGCTCGTTAAGGGAGCAATTTTTTCGCTTTTTGTTTGCTCCTTATGCGAATTACTCGTTATAGGAGGTGCTCGTTGTGAGAGGTTCCACTGTAGTTGTTTATGATATGCTTCATAATATGGTGGGTGTTTTGGAATTTTCTACTAATCAATATGACGCGTAAATGACACGACACGTTCGGCGATGTCCCGCCGCAGACTGAGGAAACGCCGCCGGTAGACCGACCGTTAAATTCTCGCGGCACGTGTCATTAGTATACATTTTAATCGCACTTGGCACAACGTACCAGATATGAGTAAGAAAAAACATCGCCCGTTTGACATCAGAAGTCAATATTTTTGTATTTTTTTCGCAATTGCGGACAATAAAGGTGTAAAAAACGATTTTTTTTTTAGCGACAAATCAAAGATTACAGTTTTTCAAATCGTGTTTCGACAATGCGACATTTATTCTGGGTATTTCTTATATTTTATGATAGTGAGCAAGTACATTTGTAATTCCCGCTTGGACTTTCCATTTTAGGATATTTTCTATAAAAAAACATTTAGCTTCTTCACCGCAACTTCTTTCTGAGTCTTTTTACTACTTCTTCTTTGTTAAAAAAATCGTTCAATAATATTTTATTATTTTCGTATTTATCTTCAATCAGTGGTTTAACGTCGTCTTTCATGCTTACTTCGGGCCATATTTTTTTTCAGAAAGCATTTAAAGTAGTATTTCTTTTACAGATGCAGCTATAATTTCTACACATATTTTTCCAAAATTTTAAATTCTCATCTAGATCTATAACATCGAATATTTTTTGTTGAAATGAAAACTGTGTTATACACGAATATTGTCACAATTCATCTACCGCGTTATAACGAAATCGTGTTGTAGATGTACATTATATACGGGGCCAAGGTGTATTTTCCATTTTTAATGGAATAACTATTTGATATGTGACCGCATGGAAACTCCTATGGAAAATACTAACCACATATTGAAAATCAATGGTGATCTGCTTTAGCATAGTTCTATCAGAAATGATATAAGTGACTACAAGTCATGGAATATCGTCATAGCTTACTCAAGTCCGCTGTTAGACGTTATTGCAACCAACCTACTCAGTTTCACAACATAAGATGAAATCATTTCTAGTAAATTTACTTAATGAGTTATATAAAATAAATAAAAAAATTGTGCTAAAACTATGTGTCTTATAATTACAGTTAATATGTTTAATTGGAATTGTGTTTTCTAAGCCATTGGACAATGAAGTACCGACCATACTTAGGTATGACAGTGAGGACAATGGAATAGGTGCATATAAATACAGGTAATTATTATTTTATTAATAAACAACATAACTAAAATCAGGATGAAATCTGCTAAATTATTAGAGATTCTGTTTGTACTTTTTAAAAAATAATTTAATGCAATTTGAGATGAAAACTGCAATGAAAATGTATCGATTGCGTACAAGGATATAATTGTTAGTAAGACCAAATACATACAATGCCAACTACATTCACACATGCAACGTAATATATATTATATCTTAAATAGGTCAAAATATGTGCTAATCACCATAATCATTTATGTACACAATCGATGCATTTATGACATATTTGCATGATTCAAATGCATGTTATTAAGTATTTACTTGAGTCACGATCACCGTATGATTAAATGAATAATTTAATTTAATTTTAATATCAATTTATTCGTTGCTTCAGCTTTGAAACGTCTAATGGAATATCAAGAAGCGAAGAGAGCATTGTTAGGAATCCCGAAGATCTTGAAAAGAGTTACGTGGTAGTTAAAGGCAGTTTTAGCTACACTGATCCTGAGGGAACGTTGCATACCGTTTACTATACAGCTGATGAAAATGGATATCAAACGTTTGACAGCCCAAAGGACGTGGTTTCTGCTCCATATGTAAGAGTTCTAAACTATTATTCATTAAACACAATTTTATTATTAATTTATCATTTTTTCAGACACCAAAGCTTGATGAAAGATTCGGCGAGAAATAATTATATAATTATTTATGGATCAACTACGTATAATATTCTAATATGTATATTATTTTTTTACTAAATCTTGTAATAATATGAAACAGAAGATATTATATCAAGGATTTTGAAGGAGAAGAAGACCTCGTTCGTATTTTGCAGAATATATCTTCACATCTAGTAATCCTTGTAAACTCGTTTTTATTTTAATTGTTACAGCTTTCATACAAAAACAACATTTTACATAACAATAAAAAAGAAATAATTGTTTTATTATTATTGTACAAGGTTTTATTTAAAAATTAATGGTCTTTTTCGTATCTTATTTTGGTGTTGTTTGATTATAAGATTTTACGTGTTATTGTATGCCTGACGATTTATTACTTTATTATTATTATATTAATATTTTTAAAGATAAAAAATATGAGAGGACGTCGATTTTTCCAACATCAGATACGCGAGCTAACAACTAAAGTTTATGCAGAAATTATTAATACGACAAAAAAGGCGATAAATAAAATAATATTTATTATGAAATAATCTGCGTATTTTTTATTAAACCTATTTTTTATTTAAAAATCACATAATTTTATATAAATTTATTGTTCGTGATATTAAACGATATAATAATATAAAATATCCGTAATGTGTATTATTATTTATTCAACAAGGACATTCGTTGGTTGAATAAACTCAAATTTTATATCAGTTTTAGCACAAATGACCATGCAAAAAATTGTAACTCATAATAATGGTAATTTATATACAATGGATTTTTTTCATTAGAATATTATTTAATTTTTATATTCATTTAAAAATAAAGCGTAACGATAATATAATGGCGAATGCCGTGTGATATATACATACATAATCAAGTTGAAATTCAAGTAGATATAAGAAATGTAGAAGATCAAGAAGCAACACTTAACCGCCAAACTCCACGGGAAACGTCAGTTTCAAAGGTTTATCTGCACGATACGGCTACCCACCATCATCATGATGACAGTAAGTAAACCCTGATGTTATTAAAAATATACCAAATTATTAATAACACATCATTTTGTTTGACACCGTCGAAAAATACTTATTAACAGTGCATTTTACAATAATATTGTAATTATATTATTCGAGTCATTAAAAAAAGTATTGTAATTGTCATTAACAACGTATAAAAAAAGGATAAAAATATTATCCTTAATAGAGTTAAAGTCAAACTTATTTATTTACATTTAAACATATTATTACGTATATAGCACCTTTTATTTATTTTTCACAGTAATCTTAGGAATATATCCCATACAGATTGGATGGAAATGTGATGAGCTATAATTAGTTCAATAATTTATTTATTAATAAAAATAATTTTAGATATATATCCTGTTATGCCTGTTCGGCTTAGCATTGTCCGCTCCAGTCGAAAATAAAGAAGTTGCAACCATTTTAAAATACGAAAACAACAACGATGGTCATGGATCTTATAGTTTTGAGTAAGATTATTTCTTTATATAATATATATTTTTTTAATTTAAATATATTTATTTATAAAACAGTTAATATAAATTTATTTAAATTTTATCCGTTACCGTAACACGTACTGATATCAGTGAATGTCTGGCTGGTCTGATGAAAGTTTCATCATCTGATTACACTCTGACCTATACATGCATTCCAAGAAATAATACACCAACATATGATTCTGGAAATTTCATAATATTGTGTTATTTACTTCACGTTTATATTTAATGCTGAAAAAATGTTTAATATAACGACATCTCTGTATCGCTAATAATATTATCCGCAGATATGAAACTTCTGATGGTTCTAAAAGGAGAGAGGAGGGCGTTTTAAAGAATCCTGAAGACCCTGAACACAGTTTCGTAGCAGTCAGAGGATCTTATAGTTATATAGGACCCGATGGAGTTCTCTATTCAGTCACATACATAGCAGATGAAAATGGTTTCCAACCCGTTGGAGATCATATACCAGTCCATGGGCCACAGGTATTATTTATTGTATTTTAAAACACGGGATTAAAAAGATATCCAAGTCGCCAGTCATGCATTTAAAAAAAATACACAATAACGGAAATACATACAAATTATACATAATTAAAGAGAGAATTCCGCGATTTATTTTGAAATTCGCGTTATCGGAACACGTGCTATTGGGGGTAATACTGTATATTTATAATGGAAAATAGCATTTCAAGTCAAGATATCGATTCAAAGTGTCACAAATTCAAAGTGTCACAAACTTTTTGTATATGTCTAAAAAAGTCTAAAGAATTATTATTATAAATAATCATTGACCTTTATTGTCCGCAATTGCAAAAAATGTTTTTTCTCGTTCACATCCAGTTAGATTGACGTGCCGCGAGAAATCAGTTGGGGGTGGGACATCACCGAGTGTGTATGTCGTTTACGCTTTATATTGTTTAGTAGAATAATCCAAAATATTGATGAATTATAAATCAAATAATGAACAACTATTTTTATTCTTAGAATAATCCTTTTTTTCTAAAAAAAAATGCTAAATTCCTGATCTTGACTCAAAATGCTTGGTGTCTATTTTACATTATTTATTTTATTTATTTATAAAGACAATGCGTGATTGGCATTACAAAATAACCCACTTCGCCAATCACGCATGAAACATAATAATATCATGAAAAATAATAATAATAGCATATGTTACAATAAAAAGAAGAAAAGAATTATAAAATCTCATATAAAATATCAAAAAAACGGCTATACAGTGTACTCTCGATTATCCGTGCATGGATTATCCGGTTTGCGGGTTATCCGTGCCTGAAAATATTTTGATTGATTTTTTTCTATTATGATTATAAGACGCATTAATGAATTGCGATCTTGAATATGCGCGTTTGAACGAAATACGCATAAGGGACACACAGAAACGTCATACCATTAATTTCGATATTTATTGCCCATGTTGTGAGCTCTCGGGACTTCGTTTGTTCTAAAAATCTAATATTCTGAAATCTTCGGTCCCTTTCAAATGTCTTTCGTGGTTGTTTATTCAGTTGCTGCTTCCTAGCAGTGAAGAAGTGCGTGTCTTTACAGAGAGCAGATTTTTTCATTACACACATATGTTTGATTATTTTCAATTTCTTTCTGTGTAATATTATTTTTCCTGTTGTATATGTAATCTCAAAAATTCATATTTCATATACCGTTTAAAAATGGAGAAAGAACAATTAACAAAAAAACGAGAGAAAATTGTACTCACGATAAAACAGAAACTTACATTAATTGAGAAATTCGAAAAGGGAGAATCCACGTCAAAACTTTCCGAATATGGTAATTATTCAAACTGTTTGAGATATAGTCAAACAAAAAAATAAGTTAGAGCGTTTGCTAGAGATTGTGATAGTTCTGCAGGTCCTTCGGAAAAGAAAGAGTATGAAACGTCGACATTCGAAGATTTGGAATCAAAACGAAACTGAGAGATACCAATTAGCGGCCAAATGTGCATCGAGCAGCAAAGACATTTCACGAGAATCTAGGACTTAAAGAAAGTTTCAACGCCTCGTCAGGCTGGATGACGAGGTTCAAACAGCGACACGGGCTTCGTCAGCTAACGTTTCAGGAAGAACGTCTCAGTTCAAATGCTGAAGCTGCTGACAAATTCTATGTCGAATTTCAAGAATATTTGCAAGAAAATTTGCAAAACTGATCAGAATTATAATGCAGATGAAACTGGCTTGTATTGGAAGTCTTACCAACAAAACGCTTAGCCGATGAGAGAAGTCGGCTCCTGGACATAAATCGTCTAAAGAAAGAATAATTGTTATGTGTTGTGGAAATGCATCAGGGAACTCATAAAATGGCTTTTGGTGATTGGAAAGCAAAACCACGATCATTAAAGGGAACTGAAATAGAAAATCTTCAATCGGTGTATGGTCGAAGGGGCATGGATGGACAGGGAAATTTTTCGAGATTAATTAAAAAAAAGAAATGGTCCCCAAGTGCGTTATTTTTTGAAAAATAAGAGTTGCCACAGAAACCAGTTTGTTACCTGAATATGCTCCTTCTCATACGAATGAAAGCATGTTGAAGACAAACGATGGACTTATGATTACAAGGTACGCTAATGTTACATCACTGATTCAACCCATGGACCGAGTGTTATATCATCAATGAAACGTCTTTATCGTCAAAACTTCTGAAAACTCTTGTCGAGGAAGATGATATCTGATCAATTTTGGGAAAAATGGTATTGAATGCTATACATGGGGGGGATAGCACAATCTTGAGTCAAAGTAAAACCAGTAACACTCGTTCGATCATGGACAAGATTCTTCTGACATAAAACAGATTTAATGGATTCGAAAGAGAATGAAAGAAATTTTGCATCTGAAATATTGTGGATTATTGGAATTTTTTTTTTTTGAAGACGCGGATATGGAAAACGTAGAGAGTGGCTCAATCATGATTCGTAATTCAAGGCTTTGTGAACGCATGGACGATCTAATATCGTTTCTCTTGTTACTCAAGGAAGAAAATGACATTAATACCTTATAAGCGAAGAAGATGCCAGTAGTCATGAAGACGTGGTGTATTGAAACATTGCTAGATTACGCCGAGCAAGGGAACTGACTATAATAATGTAATGGCAAGAATACAAAGTGAAATAAGAAGCTCGATAAAATCTCAAAACAAATGAAAATAACAGATTTTTTTAATTCGTGTTATAGTAAACTTTTATATTTTTTAAGTTCGTGTATATGATAAAACAATATATTTTACTTATTTGTTTGTGTTGTATATATGATATTATAGTTGAAAATAAAAAAAAAATTTGATGATTCGGATTATCCGTGTTTCTCGACTATCCGTGATCATCCTCCCCAGCATTAACCCGGATAATCGAGAGTGCACTGTATTTGACATCGAATATATCCACATATTCGGCCAAGTGGTTGAGCATATTAAAGCTCTGGTTATCAGAGAGTATCTGAGAGCACCTATCGTCACATTTGGCGGAAGAAAAAGCAGACGTTAACGAGCTATATTTAAAGGAGATAACACCTACAAGGGTTTCTTACTCAGTGAAATGGGTTTATGTCCTGCACCAACCAACAGTTTGAGGAAGTGCTTTGCGAAATAAATAGGTCTTCTTTTTTTGAGAGTGTCAAACCCAACAGATTTTCTCTATTCTGAGAGAAAGATTATGAATAATATTTAAAATATACCATCATTCATAGAAGGATCCTTAAGAATAATATCAGACACTTGTCCCACCTCAACCTTCATTCTCTATTCATAGAAAAATAATTTCAGATACTTGACTCAATTACAACTCCATTCGGTCAGGCTCCCACTCCACCCAGCCCTATAGCCCATCCAATAGTTGAATTCCCACCACACATCATCTCAATTCTTGGTGGTAATATTCGATACATGAAATAAATGGTTGACTATTAAATATTATATATTTGAACATTCAATTAATTATTTTTTTTATTTTATTAGGTTAAAACAATAGATATTCGATTCAACGATAGAAAATTAATATAAATAATGGCCAATATTGAGAAGATCTACGAAAAATTAATTCAAAATTAGTTTTAATGTATTATTTGTATATTATAAATGTAATATTTTTATAAATAAAACTATTTTGGATGGCCTTGATGTTTATTATACCCGATCCAATAATGTTAGCATAAATGAACATATAGTATTTTTTTGTATTCCATCGTATGTATATAATACATTAAATAATAATACTTTTAGGCCATAAGTTTATAAGGAATATCCTCTACTGTATTATTAAATTAACTGTTGTTATTAAAAATATGTTATTTTAAGGTTCGTTTTAATTAAAAATAATTACTTCAATATTTGTAATCAATATTTATTATAACTCTTTTAAATGTAAATATAACTATGCAATCTCTTAATATTGTTAAATTTGGCTTTGTGAAATTTGCTAAAGTGTGTACATAATTAAATTAATAGATTTATTTAATGAAGAAAGAATTTACAGTCACTTTGTAAATAAGCTGAAGTTTTTTCTAGATAACTTACCAACCTAAAATAAGATTTAAGCTCTAAATTTAGAAATTAATTTTACAATTATTTTCCTTGCACAAAGCATTATTTATTATAAATAATTATTTATTTACATAACTATATGTAAATATTTTATATTTTACTAGGAAAATAAATTTTATTTTGCTATTTTTCTTCAATCTCACTTGTAAGTTTTTAATTTTTTTTTAAAAAAATGGATATAGTAAATTAAGAAAATACTTATTATAGTATTCTATACATTTTATTTTTGATATCATTTCAGATATATTCTTCTTATTAAGTGTATCAGTATTTGCTCAATATAACAATAACACAATTACATACTTTTGTATGTAATTGTGTTATGTTATAAACATATATGCAACAAAAAGAAATATAGTTTTGAATATAATCTCTTTTTTTACTTATGTTATAAGAGTTTCAATTCAATAATAAAAATATATATTGTATCTTACGCTAGAGGAAATATATTTTGATAAATAAATAGCCTTGCACATTTTCTTTGAATAGATTTAACTCTAATGAACATTTTATATGACGTAATATAAAAACCTGCTTTTTAACACACATATTGATAAAATCGTACATATATTTGAGTGAAAAGAAATATCCGTCAGTATTTTGCCACCAATGGATCGATGATGATATAGCTGATAAAAATTATACGATGAAGATTATGGTATTTATTTTATTTTCATATATTACTAAATTAAAAATTAAGTTCCTAAATAATATTTATGCCGTGTAAACTTTATTATAAATATACCGATTAATATCAAAGCAATGGGCCTGGATTAAATCAATTTATGTAAGTTTTTAGATAAATATTATATTTATATTTTGTTAGGTTATGTTCCAACAATGGTTCTAACTGATGATGAATATATAGTGAATGATGATGCGTGTAGAAATCAAGAAAGTACAGCTATTAATCCTCAAGATCCAAAACAGAGCTTAATATTCATCTTCCTAACTTACCCAGTAAAATTGGGCATGGAACCCCTAGTGCACTTGATGGACCAAGATCCGATTTTCCAGGTCATGCCTGTAGTATTTTTGGAACTAACAACTAAACCAACCAACGGTCATGATTTTGGGAGGCCGATTACTTTTTCTGCCTCTAAATTGAGATTTATTAGCCCTATTTTTAATTTAAAAGAATGAATTTATTTATTTCAGAAAATTAAGTTTATATTTAAAAATAAAAATCAATGACTCATTTATTATTAAAAATAATTTCAGATATATTACTTATTTTGCCTGTTCGGCTTAGCATTGTCTGCTCCCGTCGACAATAAAGAAGTTGCAACAATTCTGAAATATGAAAACGACAACGATGGTCTTGGATCTTATAATTTTGAGTAAGATTTTTTTTATAGATTTTATAAAATATTATATGCACCTATTATAAGTATATGTTATTTAAATTACAATAAATGCAGAAAAAATATTTTATCTCATCAACTATAATTCGCTTATATTATTTATTCACAGATATGAAACCTCAGATGGTTTTAAAAGGAGGGAAGAAGGTGTTTTAAAAAATGCTGAAGATCCTGAACACAGTTTCGTAGCTGTTAAAGGATCTTATAGTTATATAGGACCCGATGGAGTCCTTTATTCAGTCACATATATAGCAGATGAAAATGGGTTTCAACCTGTTGGATCTCATATACCAGGTCAAGAAATACAGGTATATATTTATGATATTATCAAATAGTAAAGTTATAGTATATACAATATATATAATTATTTATAAAATTTTAGGGACCTGCTCCTCCATTTCCTACTTTTTCACCCCCAGAACAAGCGTATTTTCCGCCACATGTCCTCTCAATTCTTGGTAAAATAATATATTGATATTAAAGATATGCTATGAAAATACTTTTATAAATTGAATTATTAATATATTTAAATTTTATTTTATTAGGTTGAAGCAATAGGTGATATAAATAACAGATAATATTGAGATGAGAATAAAATCACAAGAAGTTGGATGATAATTATTATATGTTATTATTGTAAATATTTTAATAAAAACTGTTATTCTTGATCTTGGTATTTGTTTTACCTATGAGTTAGCAAACACATATACTGTTTGCTATTTTTAAATATTTAACTATAAAAGTCTATGATCAAGGATTAAATTTAATTGTTGAAATTTACAAATGAATAATCCTGAAAACAAACAAGATTTTCAATATATCGTCCTAAGATTCATATAGTTTGCAAAAATAAAAACTTGGAATATTTTATGTTTATATTGTGTGGTCTTAAACACTCCGTGATACATAAGTTAAAAGTGTGAAAACTAAAGTAAGTATGACTAATATTGGAAATATGCTAAATAAAAAAGAATGATAATAAAACTAATTTGTTTTATAACTTAATTTAAAAAAACGCTGTGGGTTATTCTTAATAGAATAATCGTAAGCTATGTCAGGATTAAATCAGAAAATAATAAGAAAACGTAACAGAGTCAGAAGCTCTCGAAATTAGATTTTTTTCTATTTAGCTTCTTGGCAGATCTCGGGTGGCTTTAAAGAAGGCAACGAAAAATAAGAGCCGCAATTGGCATGGTAGTGAGGATCAATGAGACCAAGACAAAACATATGCCTATCATTGGCGTACGGTGAACTTGGTGTTGGGTGTGCTGAATGTGGAAAAAAAATACAGTTTTTTTTTAATTAATTTTATTATTATTTATACAATAATTCTATTCTCGTTTTTGCGACATACATTTTTCAAGTAATATCAATGGAGAAAAAAATACTCATAAAACTAAAACAGAAACGCACACCTTACCATAGTTCCATTGAAAAATTTAGGTCGTTAAAACGAAGTATAGTATTAATGTATAAATAATAATAAACTGTTTTTTTTTTTTTCACATTCAGCACACCCAACATCAACACCACCGTACACCCCTGATTGCCTATATGCCATGGACGAATCCTTGAACTCCTGAGAGTCGAAGAGTACAGATTCAAGGCCGTCCAGACATACACATATCTCGGCTCCCTTATTAAAATAATATAATTAACCCAATTTGGAAGTACGAAAAAGAACCATGCTGGCAAACTAGTGCTAGATTAGACTTCAACAGCATCTGCGGTCGAGATTCCTCTCAATGAGGACTAAAGTCAAGCTCTAAATGACCCTCATCACCGTCCTAACATACGGGTCTGAATATTGGGCTTAGGAACAATTGGATATCCTGTATTAGACAATGGGGAATGGCGTGTCCGAAACAACGGAAGCTGTACTGAATATACAATGATATATCGGTCACAGCTGTCGTCAAAGTGGACAGATTCCGGTGGGCCAATCATGTGTCGAGGATGCAGGACAGTCAGCCGCCAAAAAGGCTTATGGTTAACAAGCCTTTTTTTCCCGGAGAAAAGGAAGACCAAGGCTAAAGTGATTGGACTGTGTACAGAGGGACACTGCATCATTGAAACTTACTGGAAGATGCAGCAATGTAGCGGCGGACCGGATAAAATGGAGAAGATTTTCAGCCAAAACCCAGAAAACATCCATACGATTCTATTTGTGCAAGGAAAATACGATTTAAGACTATAGTGTAAATAGATAAGATGCACTTTTAAAATATATTAGCTAGTTTAATTAACTGGCTGAAAACATGAAAAGTACAACTTTAGTTACGTAAAACACATTTTATTCGAGTAAAAATTAATAATAAATAATTCTTTTAATAAAATGAAACAAATGTCAGTTATTAGGAATTATTTTAAGAAAATACGAATATAAGTAGATGTGTAAGTGATGGAGTAACATTATTGCTAATTTGTATCTGCTATTTGACATTTATGGCAACTAACCAGCTTGGTGACTTAATTAAAATAAATAATAATTTAAAATTATTTAGAATAAATATCCTCAATAAATTACACAAATTAAATGAAAACTTGTGATAAAAATATGTTTATTTAGTATTATTTTTGTTAACTAGATGTTAACCGTAATTCGGCATAAAAGTGAGGACAATTGACTAGGTGCAAGTAATTATTTATTTAATAATAAAAACATAATTGTGCAAAATGGATTATATTATTATTTAAGAATTAATTTAGTGTAATTTAAGATGAAATTTGTTATAAATATATTTATCGTTTCCTTACATTTGTTAGTAAAACTAAATACATACAATGCCAACTAGTTATTATTTAAATATACGGGTATATACATCTAAAATAGGTAAATATGGGTGCTAATCACTATAATTGTTTAAATATATACAACCGATGCATTATTTGCATATTTGCTTCATTCGAGTGTATATTTTTAAAGGTTAATTGATTCAAGATCACCATATGATTAGTTGAAATACAATAATTATATTTAAATTCAATTGTTGCTTCAACTTTGAGACGTCTGGTGGAATATTCAATAGCGAATAGAGCATTGTGATCACGAAGATCCTTAAAAGAGTTACTTTGTAGTTAAAGGCAGATTTAGCTTTATTAATTCTGAGTGTACTTTGAACAAAGTTTTCAGTAGAGCTGATGATAATAATTATCAAACACGAATATGAGTTGTTACGTATTAGTTTGATTTTGAATCATCATTTTTTAGACACGATCTTGACGTTCAAACTTTAGAAATTGACTAAAAGGTTCAACAGTTCTGAGTTAAATCATGTACTAATAAGAAACAAAGTATGTAAAATCAAGGATTTGAAAGACGAAGAAGACCTTGTTCGTAAATCGTAAAATTGTATCTACATGTGATCCTTGTAAACTCGTTTTTATAATTATTGTTGCAGGTTTTTATATAAAATCAATTTTACAAGGAAATAAATAAATATATTTTATTTTTAACATAAAAGATTAAAAAATAATTTATATATTAGTTAAAATGTCACACTTTTTTATTTTTTTGATACACTATCTCTGTTAAATCTTGATTTTTATTTGTTTTAGTTAATGATATTGTTTATTTTTTTAAAAATATTTAACGAGTTTTGATGATTATTACTTGTGAAAAAAGTGTTTTTTTTCAGGATATTTTTATTATAAGAATAAAGCGTAATGATAATGACAAATACCTTGTGATATGTGCATACACAATTAGGTTGAAATTCAAGTACATATAAGAAATTCAGATGATAAAGAAACGTCAGTCTCCCAATGAAAGGACTATCTGCATCATTATCATGGCAACAGTAAGTAAATCTTATTCCCATTTAGCACTGTTAGTAAGCAGAGTTTAAAAAAATGTACTGTATTATACTGATTGTTTTAACACGGTTTAAGGCTCATGTTATTTTTCTACATAATTTATTTCTTGAAAGTATTACTTTGTATAAAGAATTATTTCAATTGAAAGATTACATATTTTTAATAAATTTTGTGTAATGTAAACCATTTTTTTTCCTGTAAATGCATTTTTGCACGGTAATCTAAGACCGTTAATTCGTGTATTAATATAAATAATTTCAGATATATTTCCTGTTATGCCTATTCGGCTTAGCGTTCTCTGCTCCATTCGACAATAAAGATGTTGCAACCATTGTGAAATACGAAAACAACAACGATGGTCTCGGATCTTATAGTTTTGAGTAAGATTGTTTCTTTGTATAATATCTATTTTTTTTATTAAAATATGTTTATTTATAAAACCGTTAAAGTTTCATCATCTGAATACACTCTGACTTATACATGCATTCCAAGAAATAATACCCCAACATATGATTCTGAAAAGTTCATATGATAGTGTTATTAACTTCATATAACGACATCTCTGTATCGCCCATAATATTATTTACAGATATGAAACCTCTGATGGTTCTAAAAGGAGAGAAGAAGGTGTCTTAAAAAATTCTGAAGATCCTGAACACAGCTTCGTAGCAGTCAGAGGATCTTATAGTTATATAGGAACCGATGGAGTCCTCTATTCAGTCACTTACATAGCAGACGAAAACGGTTTTCAACTTGTTAAAGCTCATATACCAGGCGAACAAATAGAGGTATATATTTTTATAATTATATCTTATGCTAAAAATATACAATCGTTTTATAAAAAATACTTTATAATAGATACAGACACCTGCCCCACCTCCACCTATACTGAGCCCTACTCCCCCTCCACTAGCAGCATTACCGCCACATATCATCTCAATTCTTGGTGGTAATATTCGATTTATGATATAAAGGATTAACTATTGGAATATTATATTGGAGAACATTTATTTAAACTATTTATTTTATTTTATTAGGTTAAAACAATAGACATTTCATCCAACGATCGAAAATGATGGACATTAATCAGAAGACCTACGGTAAAAATAATAACAGTAATATTTGTACATATTAACACAAATAAAACATTTTTATAAATTAAACTATTTTTGCCCTGATAAACAAATACGTAAAAATGGAAATTGTCCACTAGAACAAGAGAAACCTGTAAGAATATTACAATCAATTTGATTACCTAAATTTAAAAGGATTATATAGATTTTATTCTAGATATTATTTACGTTCTTCTTATTAAGTGTGGCAGTATTTGATTTAAATAACTATAATTTTATGAATGTACTAAAATACAAAAATGACCTTAGCATTAACAATTTTACATATAATATCATTTTTTTCTTCATGTCTTAACAACTTCAATTCACTAATAAAAATATGTAATTTATTGATGAACTTCTGAAAGTTCATATAGGAAAAAGTCTAAAACACCAAAATATTCAAATATAATATTGTTGAAAGGAATGTGAAGGTGACGGATATATAAAAGTCATAGATGCATAAAACCTGATACATAGTAAATGAGAATTGCTTTCAAATGTCATTTCTGATTTTAAATGTTTTGATTAATTATTTATATATTTATTTAAAGACAATGCGTGGTTGGCATTACAGAGTGATCAAATTCGCCAACCACGTATAACAAACTGTTATACAAATAGTATAAAAGAAAAAAAAATGTAGATTAAGTATAAAGTATATAAGTATCGTCATTAGTTGCTCTGAGATATAATATGATATTATAAAATCTCATATAAGAGACCAATAAAATGGCGACTTTCTGAATACTTCTGAGTGACGCTGGTCAACAGAGGGGTGGGGTGGAGGCTGACGCCTTCATTTCACAAAAAAATATGCTGGGAAGCGGGCAGCAGCGCTCTTCAGTATAAAAAATCACTGCGGTGCAGAAGGCAACGGGAAACCACTGCACTATATATTCCCATGAAAACTATGTCCATGGTCCTCCGAAAGGGGAATCATGCAAATGGTCACGTTCCTCAGAAATGAGGGAAGTGGTTTAAAATCTTATATAAAAATATAATAATATGTAATCGCTTCACGACTCAAAAAAAAAAAAAAAAAATGGCGACATTTAATATTAAAAATGTCTACATAATCAGCCAAGTGATTTGGTAGACTAATTAAAAATTAAAAAAATTAAAGCTCTTACTACTGGAGAATTTCCAAGAGCATGTGTATCAATACAACATATAGCGGAAGAAAAAGCACTCCCAAACGAGCTCGATTGTAGAGAGGTGGCCCCCATAAGGGCAACTCCCACAGTACGAGGGGGTTATGTACTGCGCCAATCAACAGTTTGAAGAAATGCTTTGCCACGAATACTGATATTCTTTTTTCGAGAGTCACATACCCCAGGGAACCCTAAATCCATGCACTGGGGTATAAGCTCGGATAAAATCCAAATTCCCTGATGTAGATATATCTTATGAATTTCTTCTGGATTTTCTCTAGCCTGATAATATTCGAAGCGTCATATGGTGCCCAGATGATTGATCCAGATTCAAGCAAGCTTATAGCAACCTTATTACTAAGGTGCTATATATGTAATGAGAATTTCTCATGACAAAGCCCAACATTCTTGTAGCTCTATTAATATTATTTAATAAAATTATTAGTAACTAATTTAAATAGTGTTATGACTTATTGATATTATGATTATTTAGATTCGGAATCCTTTATAACATTGGCCAGGAAGTGTGTAAGTGGAAGAGAACCATTAAATTCGCATGTTTTATAGAAATATTTATGTAGGTAAGTTAGGCGCGTTAGATTATAGTCTAATAAATAAATAAATAATAGTAATATAAACAGTGTTAAGGCTTTTAGGTAACATGCATATATTTCGATATTGCAAGTTAACCGCGACTGATCTAAGTTAGTAGTCGGATAGACAAAAACTATGAATTCAAAAAAAAAAAAAAACACATTTGACTGTTTCCGTTCTACTTTTTGAAAAAAAATATAAATAAGATAAAAATATATTAATTTTTAAATTTAGGATTATATTTATGCAACATCTTTGGATATATTGGGCATTAGACAAACTCTACGCAGACCTAAACCCATATTTTTTTAAATCCTTATTAATGAAAACCCCAACCCCTTAACCCTTTTCTATATTAATGTCATTGACTGGTACACATTTAAATGTAAAATCACAGACAAACTATATAAAACTATGAGATCCCTGCTTTTATGATAATAAATTATTTAAATAACAATAATAAATCTCTTTGGCACTTGGCCAATTCCTAAGAACGTTTTGTCAAAGTGTTTCTTCATTAAAAACTAAAAATAACTCAAAAGCTTTCTTTCTTCTGGTAAAATATAAGGACTTTGCCTATCTCCTTCCCTCCCAAACATACAAAACTAGTAGATTCAATAATCACATTATTTATTTCGGAAATTATCACCACACATTTTTCTACAAGAATTAAATTTCACAATCACTACAAAATTATAAATGAAATATATTTTAGAATTGTTAAAAATGTTTAACTCAAATGTATTAAGCGATAGAGCAAATATTTTTTTAAAAATAGCCTTGCAAATTTTCTTTGTATATATTTACCAACTATAGGCATTTCACATGATGTAATCTGAAAACCTGCTTTTGACATTAAACACATCGATAAAATCAAACATATATTCAGGTGTATATAAAACAATAAAACATAAAATTTTCATTCAGTATTCTGTTATCAATACTTCGATGTTCATTTTGCTGATGAAAATTACATAATAATGACGATGGTATTTATTTCATTTTTATATATAAACTAATTATCAATTAGGTTCTAAAGGCCTTATTCTTATAAAGTTCTTATTTAGAACCTAATTTATTTTTTATTCTTGAAAATATAATTAAACATATACCAATTATTATTAAAGCAAAACTCATAATATATGAAAACACAAACAAATGGACCTGGATCAAATCAATTTGGTTGCTGATGATCTGACTGATGAATGAGTAATGGTTCATTTTTAAATGAAGAAAGTTATCAATCCTCAAAGCCCAGAACATAGCACTGCTACTGTCAATGATCCTTACATAGGACCTGATGCTTGGCTCTATTTATAATATTACATACAGCATTACCCAGCGGATGAAAATGATTTTCACCTTAACGTCTCACACTTCATCGGGTCATCTCATATATCTACAATAGTCTTGTAATAGTTCTCCCACCAGAACATACAAATATACATTACTAAAAATATATTTAATAAAAATAAAATAATTTAAATTTATTAATTCTATTTTTAGTTTGAAAAAATTATCAGTTTTGAAAATTAAGTTTTGTTGAAAAGGAAAGATAATCGAGTGCTTCATGTTAATAAGATCAATGGTTCGTTTATTATTAAAAATAATTTCAGATATATATCCTGTTATGCCTATTCGGCTTAGCATTGTCTGCTTCAGTCAATAATAAAGAGGTGGCAACCAATTTGAAATACGAAAACAACAACAATGGTCTTGGATCTTATAATTTTGAGTAAGTTTTTTTTTATACATATTATCATTTAATATATTATATAAGCGGTAACATAACTTCCATGATCTCATTACACTCTGATCAAGGGGCTGCTCGTCCTTAGGGGCAACCAGGACACCGCCCTACACACATTTCTTCTAATAAAAAAATAATGAAATCTGTGAACAAAACCGTATTCGTATATGATCGCTAGATTTGGTACGAACGAGCGTTGTTGTTTGTCTAGGTAATGGAGGCAAAGAGAAAAATTCCATATTATCGTATACAGAAGGTCGCTTATCATTTTCTGCGTAAAGCTCTGTTTGGGGCAGACCTGTATGCCCCACTGGTCTATATTTTCTACTGGATTTGAAAAACTAGATTTGTACATTTCTCTTGTCTGGAATTTAAATATCATCGTTGACTAATTGTGAAAATGTTTTAAAGTTTTCATAATTCGATCGATTGCCGATTAAAAATTTCCATTAAACCGTTTTTCACTTTCTGTAACATATGTCTTATATGTCTTAAATTAACTTTAAATATTCACGTATATATTTTAAATGCAGATTTTTTTTATCTAAACGACAACTCTAAAACCCCTATAATACTTTCTGCAGATACGAAACTTCTGATGGTTCTAAAAGGACAGAGCAAGGCGTTTTACGGAATCCTGAAGATCCTGAACACAGTTTCTTAGCAGTTAGAGGATCTTATAGTTACATAGGACCCGATGGAGTCCTCTATTCAGTCACTTACATAGCAGATGAGAATGGTTTTCGACCTATTAGCGCGCATACACCAGTTCAAGAAGTACCGGTATATATTTATAATATTGTCTATTACTATCATATTATATATATATATTATTATTCATAAAATGATACTTAACAGTTTCAGAGACCTCCTTCACCGCTACCTCCTCTCTCTACCTCGCGACCTTCATCTACATATTCACCTCACATATTATCAGCCCTACATGGTAATATTAAATGAAATAAATAATTGACTTTTGATATACATTTTGGCAATATTCTTTATTATTCTAATTATTTACTTTATTTTATTAGGTTAAAACCATAGATATTCGATTCAACGATGAAAATTCTTATAAATAACGGATGATATTGTAATGAACAATGCAAAAAATCACAGATAATTAGGTTGGATGTTATTTATTATATTATTTTATCTATATAAATTTATTATTTTTATATAAATAAACTATTATTGAAGGTATTAGTGTTTGATTTATCTAACATGTCTACGATTATAGATTAAATTGTCGTCTAGTGAAATAAATAATTTTAAAATATAAGACATCCATTCAATCTCCTAATAATCTCGTAATAGACACTGATCATTTTGTAAAATTTAGATTTATGGAAAATCAATTCAGATTATTAAAAACTGAAATAAGTATAAATAATATATTTAATTGGATATATGATAAGTAAAAAAATATGTATATAATTTAAGCTAATTAATAAATTAAGAATTCGTGAAGCTAATTAATTTGATAACTGGTTAAAAACGAGTACATTATTAGTTACTCAAAACACATTTGGATTAAACTGTAGAAACAAATTAAAACGTTTCAACAATTTTAAGTTAAATAATGTAACAATATGAAACATAATATTAAGTCAAGGAGTTAAGATGTGAAGAAGACCTAGTTATTAAACTGTAAAATTGCATGTCTGGTAATCCTTGGAAACCCGTTTTTATAATAATTGTTGCAGCTTTCACATAGAGTCAACTTTACACGAAAATAACAAATAAATAAATACGTATTAATGTAAAGCATTTGATTAAAAAATAATACATATATGAGTTCAATTCTTACTTTTATTTTGTTTTGTTGATACACTTGTATTGTCTCTTGTATCTCGATAATGATAGACATATTATTTACTTAATCATGTCGATAATATTTCACAAGTATTTATATGTTTGGGTTTTTATTAATTGTATTTTTTGGGATATTATTTATTTTTATAAATATTTTAAAACTAACAGGTATTAATTCGAATACCTTGTAATATGTGCATTCACAATCAAGTCGAAATTTTACTACATACATATGATGAAATATAAAAAAAAGCAGATGATAAAGATGAAAACTTTACGAGAAACGTCAGTCTGTTAAAGAAAGGCTTACCTGCATTACTATCATGACAACAGTAAGAAAACATTCTCTTTTTACACGGATTTTAATAAACATGGTTTAAAAAATTGTACACTAATTTTTCAACAGGCTAAAATGAATTATAATACATATTTTTCATCTTTTTTGTTAGCATTAAATTCATATTTTTTTCAATTATATTAAAATCAATGAAATTTTTTTCATGAAAATATTAAAATGTGAAAATTAATTCGACACCTATTTAATTGAAAAATGTCATCTTTTGAATGAATTTTAAGTAATATAACCTATCTACTATTTCCATTTGTGTATCTTATAATTTTTATCACCTTCGTATGACAAAAGAATCTGATGTACTGAATTTGTAATGAAATCAATGATTTGTTTATTAATAAAAATGATTTCAGATATATTTCCTGTTATGCCTATTCGGCTTAGCGTTGTCTGCTCCATTCAACAATAAAGATGTTGCAACCATTGTAAAATACGAAAACAACAACGATGGTCTCGGATCTTATAGTTTTGAGTAGGATTGTTTCTTTATATAATATCTATTTTTTTTATTTAAATATATTTATTATAAAACCGTTAACATACATTTATTTTGTATTATATCCGTTACATATGATTCTGAAAATTTTAAAATATTGTGTTATTAACTTCATATAACGACATCTCTGTATCGGCCATAATATTATTCACAGATATGAAACTTCTGATGGTTCTAAGAGGAGAGAGGACGGCGTTTTAAAAAATCCTGAAGACCCTGAAAACAGTTTCGTAGCAGTCAGAGGATTTTATAGTTATATAGGACCGGATGGAGTCCTTTATTCAGTCACATACATAGCAGATGAAAACGGCTTTCAACCTGTTGGATCTCATATACCGGGTCAACAAGTACAGGTACATATTTATGCTATTATCAAATAGTAAAATTATGCAATCTTTCGTAGAATGGTATTTAAATATAATTTCAGAAACCTGGCCCAATTAAAAATGACATTGAATTCGGCCATGTTCCCTCTTTACTCATCCAAGCTCCTCCTCAATCAGCAGCATTTCCACCTCATATCCTCTCAATTCTTGGAGGTAATATCCGATAAATGATATAAACGATTAATTGTTGAAAAATCTTTTTTTTCTTATTTTATTAGGGTAAACAATATATTAAACAATTATATAATACTACGATAGAGAAATAATATAAATAAAGGACCATATAAAGAAGAACTATGAAAAAATTCAAACAAAATTAGTTTGGACGTTAATTATTATTATTATTTGTATATATAAATGTAATTATTTAAATAAAAAAAACTATTTTTGATGGCTTTGGTGTTTTATCTTCCTGAACCGTAAACGTTAGCATATCTGTATAGCTTTTTTGTAATTTTTACTTTGATTCAAATACAATTATTAATTTAAAATAATAATCATAAATAATTTGAAATATCTTCTATCCGGTAAACAATATAATTCGGAAGATTTCTATTGAATTATTATATTAGTTTTTATTTCCAGAAATATCTAATATTTCACCATTTAGTCATTTTACAAAAAAAAAAAATACTTCTATTTATAAATGTTTATTTTGAAATCAAACAACTTTTTTTTAATAATGTAATACTTGCGAAGATACTTAAATAAGTGTATAAATTATTATATTGAAAAGAGAATTTATCATTTTTTTTTAACTTAAAGAAAAGGGCTGTCACTAGAATATTATTGGAATTTTTTCTTGATAAATAAACTACCAAGAAAAAGATTTTACCCTTAAAATTTAAAAAATAATTATCCTCATAATAAACTATTCAACATATTTTTTCTCCATTAATTCATATATTTATAATAAAATCAAAATATTAATATGAAAAATTGGGATTAGAAAATAAGTGAGGTAACCTTATATCTAGGTTAAAAAACTGTAATTAAAAAAAGCCGCGAGTAACGTAAAGCATACGAGGATTTATAAACCAGTGTTATGGCTTGTAGGTAACATCCATATTATTTCAATAATGCAACTTAACCGCGACTGAGCTAATTTAGTACTTGGAATTGACGAAAATTATGAATTCAGGCCGATTTTCAACTAAAACGATCAACGATGAATTGATGAAACTCAAGGGGGAGAGAATAGAAGATATTTTTTAAAAGAAGATGAATTAAATAAGACCCGGAATGACTAAAGCTGGCCTTGAGAAGCAAGACCCTGATTCTGAATGATTTGCAAATGTCTCAAAAGCAGGAAATGATAATAATATTTGCAATACTACAATTTACAAATAAAATAAAAAGGCTGCATGACAAATAACACTGTACTGGTACTTCAATATACGTCTGTACCTAAATATACGTATGTATGTACAATATATACTTTTTTGTGCAATATGTACCATGTACAATACCTGAATAAATAATATTTTCTTTTATCTATCTATAGAAACCCACATGTTTTGGAAAAATACATAGGTCTTTTTGTTCAGATTTAAATTGAATGTAATAGAGTTTCCCTCCCATCCTGTTGATCGCAAGGGATACGTTCTGGACAAGATCGCGATAAGCGATCAACGGGGCATTTCAAAAAATAAAATCAAATTCGAAAAAATACTTCATTAAACATAAAACAAAACATTTAGTTTGTTCCACGTCGCAAAAATTTTTAGAATTCCCTTTTTGGCTTCTCTACATTTGTGAAAAGAAAGCGCCTTTTCAATGATTTTGACACCTTATGCAAATATTTAAGTGATTCCGAAAATCTTTTTCTCGGGACATGGTATGGAACTCGATTTCTAGCAGCTTTTCATAGGTAAGGGGTTGCAGTGTGTTTTTAATTAAACCTTAATATCATTTACATTAACTGTAGATGCCTCCAGAAAATCCTTAGTACCAATGTCTTGCATTTCTTCAGAATTTCTTGTAATAACCTTTTTCAAACACCCTTTATACTCGACTGGATGATTTCTTTATATGCTTCATCGATTATATTATAACCTTGATTTATAGAGTGTAAGATGGATGTGGTATTTGGAGGTAAAAATACTACATTAAATAGAAAATCAGTGATAAGAGTCTCAAGTTCCAGAAGATGGCCCGGCATATTGTTCAACACTAAGAGAGCTCAAAGTTCATTATAAGTTCAGAGTTTAAAAATACATTTTGTTTGATCCAAGCCTTACGGTTTCTATGCAAAAAAACTAGCTAATCGTTTTTAAATTAATCTTTTATGTCAAGAGGAGTTTCTGCGGATGCATTTCCACCAAAAAAAAGTTAAACGTTCCTTTACTCCTTTAAATCCAGAAGCAGTTTTCTTCTCTATGAAAATATACATACATGTTAGCATTTATTTCAGTCCGCATAAGCTGTTTTACTAATGATTTTAGGAGTTCAATTTTTTTTTTAACCGATCGAACCAACTTTTTCTTGCTTTAAAACTTTCTTTTTCATGTAGGGACTTAAAACGATCACCAATAATAATTGGGTGTTAGATTTAATATATTTTTCAAGTCTATAATAAAAAAAAACGTTTAGTTTATGAAATAAATTTAGTTTATGAATTGGTTTATGAAGTTCACAGATGACGTAATGAACGGGGGAATTACCTGTATTTACCAAATAGGGAAAATTTTCGCCCGTGAAGTCGTTTGTCAGCTATTAAATTTATTACTTTAGTTGCAATTAATTTAACATAATTTTATTCTGTGAATCCAGTTATACATTTTGATATATCGTCTGATAATATCTCGAAACTATGCGTATCAACCAGAATCTTATTGAAAATTCAATAATACATCCAATATTACGTTTAATTTGCCTCATAAACTTTGTTAAATATATTTAGTTGAATAAGATAATGCTTTAAGTACAAAATAAATTACAATAATTAATTACGGATGTCAATGTATAAAATATAAATTATATAGCTGCACTTTCATATATGGTCTTCGATATTCTCAACGAAATGCGTTGATTACCTTGACCATAAAGGTCCTGCTATCACATTCATATTTAAACGCACTTTCCTAAAAAGTATCATTTTGATTTTGATATCTGAACCGATCAGAAGGAAAATGGTAAAAATATTTTAACAACATGATTATCATTATGAATAAAATAATCTTTAATAATTATTTCAGTTCTGGGTATTGTTGCTGTGTTCAATCGGCATTATATTGGGTTCCCCAATAGATATCACTGCCAAACATCATACACCATCACATGGTGCAGTGATTTTACACTATTACAATAACAACAATGGCAGTGGATATTATAACTATGGGTAAAATCATAGGTTTGTATAAAAAACATTAATATTTTTTAACATCATGATTGAAATTTTTAGATTCGAAAGCAGTGATTTTTGACAGTGGCATTTCTAAACAAGAAGAAGGTTTACCATTACGCAGGGCAGATAATATTTCTTATTTAATATTTTTACCTCAAGTTACTGGATCGTATAGTTATATAGGTGACGATGGAAAAACATATAAGACCTCATACACTGCAAGTAGATATGGATATAGGCCATCTGGAGTCGTTATTCCAAGAGAATAAAGAAGATGTAAATGTTTTGATAATAATTAATTTGAATATTAATTAATTAATCTATTTATTAATTTCAGATTTAATGACCAGCAAGCGATTATATAATTCTAAGGCCTTTTTGCATTACTGTCCGCATTTAAATAATATATATTCTTATATGTAATATTCTATAGAATAAATATATTCATAAATAATTTTCCATTTATTATTAACCTTGTTATAATTTAATTATTGAAATAAACAAACTGGAACTGTAACACATTTGTTAAGTTCATTAAAAACATGGCTTTAATTAAAAATAGTAATTTGACATACGCAATTAAGATAATTCTATGGTTATATGAATAGTTAGAGGTTAATATATACTAAACAGATTAATATTTTAATAAAATAACATGATTATACATAAAATATTAATTATAGCTAATACGATGTGAATAATGGGACATTATTCATTCATTTTAAAAATAGTATATAAATAAAATTCGAGGCTTATTTAGTCATAACGGTAAGACTTGCGCTTCCAGAAATGAAAGTAAGTTTACAAGTATTGTTAATATTATATTAAATTTCAATATTTTCTTTTATTTTTAAGGTATTTATTATTCTATGTCTGTTGAGTTTGGCATTGGCATCTGAACTTCTAAACGAAGATGCTAATGATAAAATCGATATTAGGTAAATTGAACAGATTTTATATCACATCGATATTTTTATTTTATGTTGACTATAAAAAATCGATGTAATATATGTATTTAACTGCTTTATTATATTATATTTCATATAATGTTTTTATATACAATAGACGAGATGTAAAATCTGGAGTTAATTTACCATCCAAAAATGCAAAGCCAAGCAAAAACTATGAAGAAATTAAAAAAACAATTGATGCTGTGGAGAAAGAATTTAAAACTATGAAAATTATGGTAACTGCAAGTCCAATAAAAAAGGCCATATATTTTTCTAATCTCAAAAAACGCATTGATAATGTGAGAAAATCTATGGATGGAGCTCCTCAGCAAAAAAAAACAAAAAAAAATTTAGTAGGTTTATAAAAGCAAAAATCATATTTTATAAATATATAGCTAAACAATTTAATATATTCTTTTGATGAATGTATTTTTGTCGATAATTTATAATATTGGTTTCTATTTAAAAAAAAAACAAATACAAGCATTAAACATTTTTTTTTATAACATTCGGATTTTAATACCATTGTTTTTTATTATATGTTTTGTAAAAAAATACCAAACTGGCAAGTAAAAATTTAAATAATTATAAACAAAGAAGATTTATGATTAAAATCATATAAAAGAATTAGTAGAGAAAAAAAAATGTTTAAAAGAGAATTTAATTAGATTAGTTTATATTATAACTAGGTTTTTTTAATTCTTATGATTAAACGATCTGTCTACATAAATATTTAGACTTTT